>PVKC010036171.1:0-13268 GCA_004027635.1 Crocidura indochinensis
TGTTTTTTTTTTTGTTTTTGTTTTTGTTTTTTTTTTTGTTTTTGGGTCACACCAGGCAGTGCTCAGGGGTTACTCCTGGCTCCATGCTCAGAAATTGCTCCTGGCAGGCACAGGGGACCCTATGGGGCACTGGGATTCGAACCGATGACCTTTTGCATGAAAGGCAAATGCCTTACCTCCATGTTATCTCCCGGGCCCCGTTGTTTTGTTTTTTGTGGTGTCAGGAAACATTCCTCTCATCTAACCTCAATTTTTTTTTTTTTTTTTGGTTTTTGAGCCACACCCGGTGACACTCAGGAGTTACTCCTGGCTACTGGCTCAGAAGTCGCTCCTGGCAGGCACGGGGGACCATATGGGGAACCGGGGGATCGAACCGTGGTCCGTTCTAGGTTAGTGCAGGCAAGGCAGGCACCTTACCTCCAGCGCCACTGCCTGGCCCCCTAACCTCAATTTTTTTTTAATTTTTTTTTTTTTTTGGCGGTTTTGGGGTCACACCCGGCAGTGCTCAGGGGTTACTCCTGGCTCCATGCTCAGGAATTGCTCCTGGCAGGCACGGGGGACCATATGGGGCACCGGGATTCGAACCGATGACCTTTTGCATGAAAGACAAACGCCTTACCTCCATGCTATCTCCCGGCCCCCCCAACCTCAATTTTTAAGTCTTAACTTTTTCAAGTCCTGTTAACTCCCAAAATAGTTCTCAATTTATTTCTTCTCTTCAACCTTTAGTCCTTAGTTTATTAATACCATCCCAGATTACTCTTACATGGCATTCAAATCTCTTTCCGACTTCTAATTTCTCAGTATTACCTTCTCACATCAAATTCTGGTATTTCTATTTTTGTTTTTTTGAGGGGTTTTGTTTATTTCTAGAGATTTGTTTTATTTTTGAGCCACACCAGGAGATACTCAGTTGTTACTCCTGGCTCTGAACTTAGGAATTACTTCTCGTAGGCTTGGGGAACCATATGGAATGCCAGGAGTACAATCCAGGTTAACCTCATACAAGAAAATCACCTACCTGCCATACTATTGCTCTGACCCCTGATTATACTATTTTGTATGTGTGTGTGGGGGGGGGGGGGTTGTTTGTTTTTTGTTTGTTTTGTTTTTTGGTTTTTTTTTGGTTTTTGGGTTACACCTGGCAGCGCTCAGGTGTTCCTCCTGGCTCTAAGCTCAGAAATCACTTCTGGCTGGTGAGGTAGTGCTAGAGGTAAGGTGCCTGCCTTGCAAGTGCTAGCCAAGGAAGGACCACAGTTCGATCCCCCGGCCTCACATATGGTCCTCCCAAGCCAGGGGCAATTTCTGAGCACTTAGCCAGGAGTAAGCCCTGAGCATCAAACAGGTGTGGCCCAAAAACCCCCCCAAAAAAAAAAAATCCCGGGCCCGGAGAAATAGCACAGTGACTTTTGCCTTGCAAGTAGCTGATCCAGGACCAAAGTGGTAGGTTCGAATCCCGGTGTCCCATATGGTACCCCGTGCCTGCCAGGAGCTATTTCTGAGCAGACAGCCCGGAGTAACCCCTGAGCAACACTGGGTGTGGCACAAAAACAAAAAACAAAAAAACAAAAAAAAACTAACAAAAAAATCGCTCCTGGCAAGATCGGGAGATCATATGGGATGCCAGGATTCGAACCACCGACTGCAAGTAAGGCAAGGCAAATGCCCTACCTCCATACTCTCTAGCCCCACTATTTTGTTTTAAAATTTATAAATGGGAAGCTGGACCAATATCAAAGAGATAGGGAGTTTGCCTTGCACGTAGCTGACCTGAGATGTTCATTCCCCAGCATCCCATATGATTCCCCTGAGCCTGCCAGTAGCAAGATTTCTGAGTACAGAGCCAGGAGTAACCAACCCAAATACCGCTGGATGTGGCCCAAACTCCCCCAAAAAATTCATAAATACAGGCCAGAGCGTGATAGCATACAAGATAGAGGGCACCTGACTTGCACACAGCTGACCCAGGTTCAATTCCAAGCAACCAATACTGTCTCAACAACACCAGGAGAGATTCCTGAATGCAGAGACAGCCCTGAGTATGACCAACTGCGACCAAAAATAAATAAATAAAAAGAATACTTAAATAACATCTAACCCACCCATAAACCCCACTGTGTTTTCAAACACAGCAGACCAGATTGCTCACAATCTAGTCCCAACTCTGCCCTCCAGTGACCTCACTTGGTCATTCATTAATCATAGTGGAAAATGAGTAGCTCAAGACGCTTTCCTGCCTCTGTCTTTGCATCTTTCTCCCGCTGATCTAACTTCTATTCCTCTTTGCTGACTCAGCTTCAGGTCCTTAAGGACATTCAGATCCTCAGGACATTTCAGTTGTTTCCTTCTTACAGAACTTAGAAATTCAGCCCCAGACCTCTTTCCACTGAAGTATTTATCTTTTTAAATAAAAATTTCTTTTTAAATAAGTATTTGTGACAGCCACGGGCAGGAGGTAGCTTATCTTTGCATTCTCAATTCTGCCATGATCGAGTCACTCAATAAATATTAAGGGGGAAAAAATAACCACCAACAATGCTGCATAATTTATACCAATAATTAAACCAATACCAACAATGTATAGCAACCATTAAGACTGGAATGGTCAAGAAAAATCACACATATATAAATATAAAAGTTTGGCAACAGTAAAAGCAAGTCACTAGAGACTGCCTTTATAACAAAACTAGTATTTTGAGAAAAGTCATCAATATTTAAACAGAAAAGAATCAAATATTCTTTTTCAGACTGCAGAATTCAGATACGAGAGAACCTATAAAAGTGTGGTAGTGACGAGAAAAAAAAAAAACAAGAAAAGATGGAGAAAATAAATGAGATATATATTTTTTTTCTTTTTTTTTTTTTTTTTTTTTTTTGGTTTTTTGGGCCACACCCGGTGACGCTCAGGGATTACTCCTGGCTATGGGGTCAGAAGTCTCTCCTGGCTTGGGGGACCATATGGGAACCGGGGGATCGAACCATGGTCGTCTAAGGTAGCACAGACAAGGCAGGCACCTTACCTCCAGCACCACTGCCCGGCCCCTAAATGAGATATTTTAAAGTAAAAAGAGTACCAAATGAAAACAGTACCATGTGAAAGAAGGAAGCAAATGAAAGGAAATACTTCAAAGAAGAGGCTTTAATCTTGTGTAAATTCACTTTACTCTGAGAATAAGATCAGAAGTTATCACTCAAGTCTAAAGACCAAATGAACCACCTTGGTTTTTCCACCAAAATGCGCATCCTTACTTACCTCTTGGCTCGTTCCAGGTCGTCATTTGCCTGCTCCAGCTCTCGCACGTATTTATGCAGCTGCTCCTTAATGGCCCGAGTCTGGCTTAAATCGTCTTCTAAGACTGAAACCTGTTTATAGCTCTGTGCATATTGATGTTCTAGTTTTTCCTAAAGGTGGGGGGATGTCGGAAGGGAAATGTCATGACATGTAATTTTCTTTAATAAGTAATGCGATCCAAGTTAAAAACTGAGCCATCCAAAAATTTGACCCACAATCTCCTTCTCCTTCCCACGATGTAAATGACACTTTCTTTCTATGTACTTGAATTCAAGTATAATTCAGGTGCTTGGCAATTCTCCTCTCCGAAAGGAAACTGATCAATTCAAGATACGACCCAAAATTTTTCATTTTCTATTTTAATTTTATACTATTTTAAATTTTAAAATCTTAAAAAGTCTTACATTCATTGCTACCTTTTACCTTGTTGCCTATTGCTCTTAAGTTACTTGAATTTATATGCTGCTTTTTTTTTTTTTTTTTTTTTTTTTGGTTTTAGGGTCACACCCGGCAGTGCTCAGGGGTTACTCCTGGCTCCATGCTCAGAAATTGCTCCTGGCGGGCACGGGAGACCATATGGGGCACCGGGATTCGAACTGATGACCTTTTGCATGAAAGGCAAACGCCTTACCTCCATGCTATCTCCCGGGCCCTATATGCTGCTTTTAATAAACCCAAAATAGGAGTTCCCTGCTTCTACTACCATAATTACCTTTAATGCTTCCACTTCGTATTTCAGTCTTTGGTTGTCAGCTTGCAAGTCTCTATTTCTTTGTTCAGCCTGAACTAATTGTGCCTCCAGCTCCGCTTCTAATTCTCTGCTTCCCTCCTGGAATTCAATTAGCTCATCCCGAGCTTCCTGGAAGCTACTCAGAAACACAATGGAAACCATGAGTTCTATCATGAATCATAAGGATCATCTTGAAGTTAATCATTGAACTCAATCATTTTGGCTTGAATATTTGCTAATGCTTCCATCAAATAGTCAAGCAATAGAAACAATTGCATGAAAATATATTATGCTTTCCAATATTACCTTTGTTTGTATTTCAAGGAAAGTTCCTTCCAGTAGGCAGTTTCTTCCTTTAAACTTGAAAAATCTGGTATAGCCTCACCATCCATGATCAAGAAAGCCTGTAAAACATGAGAGATAACTTTCTTAATTAAAAGAATAAAGGCACCTAAGTAAAAGAATAAAATCTGGGGCAATATTAAATCTGCAGCACTTTGGATGAAGTTAAGTATAAAAATATCTTAAGATGGGCCGGCAAGGTAGCACTAGAGGTAAGGTGCTAGCCAAGGAAAGATCGTGACCGCGGTTTGATCCCCTGGCATCCCATATGGTCCCCCCCCCCAAGCCAGGGGCAATTTCTGAGTGCTTAGCCAGGTGTAACCCCTGAGCATCAAACGGGTGTGACCCGAAGAAAAAAAATCTTAAGAGTGGGCCGGAGGGATAGCATGAAGGTAGAGTGTTTTCCTTGCATACAGAAGGATGGTGGTTTGAATCCCGGCATCCCAGGAGCGATTTCTTTTTATTTATTTATTTTTGTTTTGTTTTGTTTTGGGGCCACACCCAGTGATGCTCAGGGGTTACTCCTGGCTTGGGGGGACCATATGGGAAGCCGGGGGATCGAACCGTGGTCCATCCTAGGCTAGCGCAGGAAAGGCTGGCACCTTACCTCCAGCGCCACCGTCCGGCCCCCCAGGAGCGATTTCTGAGCATAGAGCCAGGAGTAACCCCTGAGCGCTGCCAGCTGTGACACCCGCCCCAAAAATGTCTAAGAGTTATTATTGTAGCCCAGGTATATGTAAAGCATTTTCATTCCTATCTCAAGGAACACCAATATAAGGTGACTTTCAAAAGAAAGGCCAGCACACTGTTTCTTCAATATTCTATATATCTTTTCCCAAAAGGTTCCCCAAATTGTTGAATATATTTCAAGTGTTTGAATCCAGTCCTCAAGAAGTTTATGGATAAGCTTGTGGACAGATGCATTTGCTATTTGAAAAATGGCAACCATATAAAATATTCAGTCTGACCTAGAAAGTTCTGGTTTTTCACAAGGTTTTTATAAAAACCAGAGGGACACAAGGATACAAAAGGCAAAGTTCTACTACTACTCGTTTAGAAACAGTTGAAAATTGAAAGGTTAAATCTCTCTAGCTAGTTCCTTAAAGACAAGGTCTGTTTAATATTTATAAACCCCTTCTACATGATCAGAAGAAAAGGAACAGAGTGAGTCCAACACATATCTAAGGGTTGGAGAGATCGCTCAAGCTTTGCTGGTACTCAGGGCTTACTGGGCACTCGTTAGAGGTCTGGGCTTAGTCCCAAATCATAGCTTCCTTCCACCCTAGTGCCTCATTGGGAAGTCTAAACCAGAAAAAAACTAGACTTTACGGCAGAATTGTCACCAATTATATGTCAATTTTTTTTTTTTTACAAAATGTAGACATGAAATCATTATGTAAAGCTTTTGTGTATGTGCTGGTATTACTTAAAAATCATTTCATTACTGAACTGTTAATGGTACTAAATTGGACTGCACAGGCTACTCATGAGTATATATATGTTAAGACTGAATGGTCCAAATCAGCAGATATCTTCACAACAAGTTAGTGTACATTTTCCTGGTCTGAAAAGTTACCATATTAGTTGGTACTGAGTTAAGTATTAACAGTTAAAATTTTTTTAAATAATTGGAGGAGGGGTATGAGCAATAGCCCAGCAGTAGGGTGTTTGCCATGCATTTAGCAGACCAAGGACAGCCTTGATTCGTTCCCTGGTGTCCCATATGGTCCCCGAGCCAGGAACAATTTCTGAGCACATAGCCAGGAGTAACCCCTGAGCGTCACAGGTGTGGCCCAAAAAGCAAAAAAAAAAAATTAAGACCGCACCTGATGGTTTTCAGGGGGCCCAGATCAACGTTTGCAGTCTGTCCTGGCAATGCAGAGGAACTATGGGAACTATGTAATGTCAGGATGCTAGGGTCAAACTGGGGTTGGCCAAGTTCAAAGCAAGTGTGCTTCCTCTGGGCACTACCTCTCCCTCCGGTTCCTCCCAACCTGTAATTCCCCTGGTGCAAGACTTGTGAGGTTCTAAAGTTCTATAATTCTTAAAATTCCAACCAGCAACAATAGGGATCACTGCTCGCTATCAACAATGTTGTGGAAACGACAAAAGTGGTCTTTAAAGGGTTCATTACACATCCTAACAGTGTACAACACTGAGAATTCTGGGCTTAAAGAAAATAAATGCAGATCCATTGGTGGAAACATAGTTGCTGTTTACCTGTAGAGCAGTGTGACTAGTGGGGTGGATAACTCTAAAAAGTTCTATGGTGGGGCCAGAGCAATAGCACAGCAGGTAGGGCATTTTATATCTGTTGGGTTTTTTTGTTTTTTTGTTTTGTTTTGTTTGTTTTGTTTTTGTTTTTGGGTCACACCCGGCAGTGCTCAGGGGTTACTCCTGGCTCCATGCTCAGAAATTGCTCCTGGCAGGCATGGGGGACCATATGGGGCACCGGGATTCATATGGGGCACTGGGATTCGAACCGATGACCTTTTGCATGAAAGGCAAACGCCTTACCACCATGCTATCTCCCAGGTCCCTATATCTGTTTATATATTACATATATGTTCATATATTAATTTGTCCCTGTCAGACTTTGGCTTTTGGTTCCTGAATAGGAATCAATTCTTTTGCCTTGAATTACTTCTTGGTCACTTCTAGCTACACACAGCCAACCCAACCCTGGCATCCCATATGGTTCCCCAAGCCCACTAGGAGTGATCCCCAAGTGCAGAGCCAAAACTAATCCCTGAGCACAGCTGGGTGTGGCCCAAAACAACAATCTGATGCATTCCTCTATGCAAATAATGAAACAGAAAAAATCGAATCTACTCCCTTTAAAATAGTGTTCAAAAACATCAAGTACGTAGAAATCATCCTTAAAAAAGAGATGAGAGATCTGGGACTGGAGAGATAGCATGGAAATAGGGCATGCATGCATTGCCTAGCATGCAGAGGGACAGTGCTTCGAATCCTAGCATCTCACATGGTCCCCCAAGTCTGCCATGAGCGATTTCTGAGCGTAGTAGGGCCAGGAGGAACCCCTGAGCGCTGCTGGGTGTGACCCAAAAATCAAAAATAAATAAATAAATAAATAATAAATAGAGGTGAGAGAACTATACCATAAAAACTATTAAGACACTGAGAGAAAATAAAAAGCAAGAAAGTTCAATTTGGGGCCGGGCAGTGGCGCTAGAGGTAAGGTGCCTGCCTTGCCTGCACTAGCCTAGGACAGACCACAGTTCGATCCCCCGGTGTCCCATATGGTCCCCCAAGCCAGGAGCGACTTCTGAGCACATAACCAGGAGTAACCCCTGAGCGTCACCAGGTGTGGCCCAAAACCAAAAAAACAAGACACTAAGAGAGAAAGGGGATAAGAAGAGGTAGACATGAAGTAATGGAGGGCATAGGGTACATCAGTGATGTAAAACCTCGTATAAACAAATCACAGATCTAGAAACATTGAAAGCAGAAATCCAAACCACAACAAATTAAAAAATGTAGTTGTCAAAGAGGCAGACTGAGGGCTGGGGGTCTGGGAAACCTGGGGACACTGGTGAAAAGAAGCTGACAATGGTGGTGGGACTGGTATGGATGCAACATAGTATGCTTAACACTTAACTGTGAATAACATTGAAAACCATGGTAGACTCAGTAAAAATAAACTGTTAAAAGGAGGTAACTGTAGGAAATGAGAATAATTTTTATGCTCATGGATTGTCAAATCACGACATTGTCAGACTATTGAAGTATTGTCAACTGACATACTGATATGTGCACTGTCAAATCAATATTGCAAAAATGACCATCCTACATAAATTATTAAGTTAAATTCAATACCGATCTATATTCCAATGTCATTTAAGAACTCAGAATAGCAAATAATAAAGTCTGTATAGAATAGTATAAAACACACTGAACAGGGGCTGGAGAGATAGCGTGGAGGTAAGGCGTGTGCCTTGCATGCAGAAGGACAGTGGTTCGAATCCCGGCATCCCATATGCCCCCCCCACCCCCAGCCTGCCAGGAGTGATTTTTGAGCATAGAGCCAGGAGTAACTCCTGAGCGCTGTCGGGTATGACCCAAAAACCAAAAACCAAAAGCCAAAAGCCAAAACCCAAAAAAAAAAAAAAAAAAGGCACTGAACAACCAAAACCATATTGAGAAATAAAATACTGAATCTATAAAGATAGTCATCAAAACAGCATGGGACTAGAACAAAAACTCTCTGACCAATGGGGTTACAAATCCCCAAATCCATGGCCAGACCCTTCTCTGAAGAAATCAGGTAGTCAAAAGACACATGAAAAAATATGCTCATTATCATGAAAATCCAAATCAAGACAACAAGGGATCATCTCTTACCAAGAGGAAGCAACGTGTTAGCAGAGATGTGGAGAAAAAGAAATTCTTCTTTTTTTTTTTTTTTTTTGGTTTTTGGGCCACACCTGGCAGTGCTCAGGGATTACTCCTAGCTGTCTGCTCAGAAATAGCTCCTGGCAGGCACAGGGGACCATATGGGACACCAGGATTTGAACCAACCACCTCTGGTCCTGGGTCGGCTGTTTGCAAGGCAAACGCCGCTGTGCTATCTCTCCGGGCCCGAAAAAGGAATTCTTACGCACTGCTCATGAAAGGTTGCTTGGTTCAACTGCTATGGGAAATATGGAGATTTATCAGCAAAGTCAAAATATAGCTGTCATATAACTTAGCAATTTTATTTCCTGGTATCTACTCCTGACACAAAAATGTTCATTTTAAAGGACATAATGGGTGGGCCAGAGCGATGGGCCCAGTGGATCATACTTGTTCCTCTAACAGTATTTATAATCTATGCCAAAATCTTAGACTAACATTTGACCAGGGCCAGCACCCAGAATTGATCCTCCCACCCTGAGCACTCCCAGGAGTAAGCCCTGAGCATAGCCATGTGTAGGACCCCCACACACAAAAAAAGGCATTTTTAACTATAGAAAGGTTCAAGGCGATAGTTGAAAGAACAATAACACATACATACTTATATACAGGAGCCCCATGTTCCACACCCAGCACATGGTACGCTGAACACTGCCAGAGTGATTCCAATTATGGCCCAAAACAACAATATCAGAAAATTTAAGCTGGGAACAAATAGCTGGAGCAGCACAGCAGATGTTAAGTGCCCAGAACCGAGATCAACAAGCCTTGAGATAATTTCAGACCCCAGCTATCAACTATTCAGTGCTTCAGTTCTTCATAATAATAATAATAAAACAGGACTAGCATAAAAATTAAGTGGGGGCTGGAGGTAAGGTGCCTGCCTTGCCTGTGCTAACCTAGGACAGACCACGGTTCGATCCCCCGGTTCCCCATATGGTCCCCCATGTCTGCCAGGAGCGATGACTTCTGAGCGAATAGCCAGGAGTAACCCCTGAGCGTCACCAGGTGTGGCCCAAAAAACAAAAAACAAAAAACAAAAAAAAAAATTAAGTGGTAGGGGTCAGAGATATAGCATGCAGGTAGGGTGTTTGCCTTGCATGCAGAAGGACTGTGGTTCGAACCCAGGCATCCCATATGGTATTCCAAACCTGCCAGGAGTGATTCCTGAGTGTAGAGTCAGGTGGAACCACTGAGCACTGTCGGGTGTGACCCCCCCAAATATATTTACTACCGTAGAAAATTCAAAAGACACTTTCAAGGACTATAAAAGACAGTTTTCAGGTCCATAGCACAGTGGAGAGGACATTTGCCTTGCATGCAGCTGGCCCAGGTTCAATCCTTGGCATCCTGTATGGTTCCCCCGAGCACTGCTGGGTATGGCACCCCCCCCCCAAAAAAAAGAACAGTTTTCAGTTTGTCTTAAGTTACAATGAAAAAATATATTGACTATATGTAGCCAGACTGATAGCACAGCAGTAGGGTCTTGCATGCAGCAGACCAGGACAACCTGGGTTCAATCCCTGGCCTTCCATATGATCCCCAAGCCTGCCAGGAATGATTTCATAGCTCAGAGCCAGGAGTAACCCCTGAGCACCAACAGGTATAACTGAAAAACAAAAACAAACAAAAAAATATATGTGTAGACTTTATTTTTTAAAACTATGTAGCTGGAGATATTAAGACTACAGAAAGGTAACCAGAGGCCAGAGATAACACAGAACATTTGCTTTGCACTTGGCTAGCCCAAATTCAATCTCCAGTATTCCATATGGTTCCCCAAAAACCACCAGGAATAATTCCTGAATGGAAAGCCAGAAATAGCCCCCCCAAAAAAAATGTTAGCCAGTATAGAAACCTATAAGCTAAAATACTTTAATTATATCTCTATAAATATGAAGCTGAAACGGAGGCATTCATTACATATCCATACCCTACGAAATTTTCCCTCAACAACACATCTATACAGTAGAGTATAAATCTCAAAAGTCTGGAAGTTTTTGAGCGTTGTCAGGTGGCTGCCCAGACTACATTCACTCCCTTCGCCCACGGGAGAGTGGGCAATGCAGCAGCTCAACTTGACCTGAACATAAGTTGGCACCACAGTTCTGAAGCAGCAGTAGCTAGTGAGGCCAGAAAAATCATCTCCCACACTTGCGATAGCTTTCTCAAAGATCTCCCTGGCAGTGAAGGAGGCACCAAATGGAAAAAACACACACCCAGATTAAAATAAGCAAACCCCACCAAAGGGTGATGGGCAAAAAAATGTAATCCTGAGGAATCAATCAGTAATAGTCACCTATATAATTGCTCTGAAAAGGACTTTAGCATGAAAATGCTTAAGATGTGTTTCATGAGCTCAAAGAAACCATGGCACAGATAGCCAGCAAAACACGAGAGAATGGGTACCGAAATTTAAAAAAAAAAACTACAAGCGGAAATGTCAGAAATGAGAAACTTGGTAGGCAAACTGAAAAACTCCACTGAAAGACCTTACCAGCAGAGTACCAGCTGCTGAGGACAGAATCGGTGAGCTTGAAGAGTCAGTAAACCTCCAGGCAACAGAAGATGGAAAAAATCCTCAAAATAAACTAAAAAAAAAAAAAAAAAAAAAAAAAAAAAAAAAAAAAAAAAAAAAAAAAAAAAAAAAAAAAAAAAAAAAAAAAAAAAAAAAAAAAAAAAAAAAAAAAAAAAAAAAAAAAAAAAAAAAAAAAAAAAAAAAAAAAAAAAAAAAAAAAAAAAAAAAAAAAAAAAAAAGAAAAAGAAAAGAAAAGAAAAAAAAAATGTGATGAATTCAGAGGAACAGCATTAAGATTCATTGAGTTCCCAGGGATCAGAAATAAAATCCCTATGAAGAAACAACAGTCAAAGATATAATTGCTGGGGCCGGAGGTAGAGATGGCATGGAGGTAAGGCATTTATTTGCCTTGCGTACAGAAGGATGGTGGTTACAATCCCGGCATCCCATATGGTCCCCCGGGCCAGCCAGGAGGAATTTCTTTTTTTTTTTTTTCTGGTTTTTGGTTTTTGGGCCACACCTGGTGACTCAGGGGTTACTCCTGGCTATGCGCTCAGAAGTTGCTCCTGGCTTGGGGGACCATATGGGAAACCAAGTGATCGAACCGCGGTCCATCCTAGGCAGCACAGGCAAGGCAGGCACCTTACCTCCAGCGCCACCGCCTGGCCCCAAACCAGGAGCGTAGAGCCAGGAGTAACCCCTGAGCTTTGGCAGGTGTGACCCAAAAACCAAAACAAACAAACAAAAAAAGATATAATTGTTGAGAAGGTCTCAGAGCTGGAGAGTGCAGAGTGCAGACACCCATATCCTGGACATCCTAAGCTAGAAGAGATCTGAATAAAAATATTCCAAGACACATCCGAGCAAAATAATGAAAACCATACATAGCAACAGAATACTGAATGCAGTGAGATCAAAGAGGCAAATTACATACAAAAGAGCACCTTAAGATTTAAAGATTTACCAGATAAGACCTTCTGAGCCCAAAGACAATGATGGGATATAGTAAATATTTTTTTAAATCAACAAAATTAACAACTCACCAAGAATTCTTCACCCAACTAGACTCCCTGACAGAGCACAGAGCCAGGAGTAACAAGCCCTGAAGCTGGCAGGTGTGGCTCAAAAACAAACAAACAAAAAACTGAATCCAACAACCTGATGTCCTCAAGAAACACAGTTGAACAGTCAGAAAAATTATAGGTTTAAAGTTAAAGACTGAAAGACATTTCTTAAACCAAACAGCCACCTTAAAAGAACTGAGGCAGGAGGGGCCCGGGAGATAGCACGGTGGTAAGGCTTTTGCCTTTCATGCAAAAGGTCATCAGTTCAAATCCCGATGCCCCATATGGTCCCCTGTTCCTGCCAGGAGCAATTTCTGAGCATGGAGCCAGGAGTAACCCCTGAGCACTGCCAGGTGTGACCCAAAAACCAAAAAAAAAAAAAAAAAAACTGAGGCGGTGGTCCTCAAACTACGGCCCGAGGGCCACACACTGTATTTGTTCCCATTTTGTTTCTTCATTTCAAAATAAGATATATGCAGTGTGCATAGGAATTTGTTCGTAGTTTTTGTTTTTACTATAGTCCGGCCTCCAACGATCTGAGGGACAGTGAACTGGCCCCCTGTTTAAAAGTTTGAGGACCCCTGAACTGAGGTGACCTTTCTAGTATGAGACAATATAACCCTCAGACTCGAAAGGGTTATTATAAATAGAGATGGGTTTTTTGGAGTATTTGGGGGAGGGGGTTGGGTCACACCTGGCAGCGCTAAGGGGCTACTCCTGGCTCTATGCTCAAAATTCGCCCCTCAACGGGGCCCGGGAGATAGCATGGAGGTAAGGCATTTGCCTTTCATGCAAAAGGTCATTGGTTCGAATCCCGGTGCCCCATATGGTCCCCCGCACCTGCCAGGAGCAATTTCTGAGCATGGAGCCAGGAGTAACCCCTGAGCACTGCCGGGTGTGACCCAA
>PVKC010036172.1:0-13290 GCA_004027635.1 Crocidura indochinensis
TCCTTCCTTCCTTCCTTCCTTCCCTCCCTCCACACCCGGTGATGCTCAGGGGTTACTCATGACTATACACGCTCAGAAATCGCTCCTGGCTTGGGGGACCCATATGGGATGCTGGGGATCAAACCCAGGTCTGTCCTGGATCAGCCACATGAAAGGCAAATGCCCTCCCACTGCGCTATTGCTCTGGCCCCTTATTTCCCTCTTTCTGACCCTACCTCCTCATAGTTATTGATTGCATTGATATGCCTTGGACAGTTGAGATATAAAATGTGAATAATTATGCAATTTGGATTTATTAGACATTTATTTTTGGGAAAAGTTATCTTCATTGTTTTTGGCTACACCTGGTGATGCTCAGGGACTACTCTTGCTTCTGCACTCAGGAATTAGTTCTGGTGGCATGCGGGTACCATGTGGGGTGCCAGAAATTAAACTGGGTGAGCACATGTAGGCAAACAAGTGACCTACCTTCTATAGTATCTCTCCAGCTCCACAAATCATCATATTATTTTTCTTTTTTTTAATTTTTTTATTTTTAATTATGAGAACAAAAATGCAAAGAGAGAGGATAAGGTAAAGTTACAGTGGGAGGGCGATCACTCATAAACAGAATTCAGCTAAGTCCCCTTGCTGGTATGAAATTCAGGGGTTTCAAAGTAGGTGTGGCCGCGGAGCGAAGAGGTTACAGTCCGTAGATCGGCTTAGCAGAGAGGAGGAGAGAAGAGACAGGATGGTGGTGGTCTTTATGTTTCTGAGGCCCCCAATCACACAGCTCGATTGTTCCCACGTGGGTCGAGTGAGACCATCTTACTGTGGGGGGGGGGGCTGGTCCGTAGATCGGCTTAGCAGAGAGGAGGAGAGAAGAGCATCATATTATTTTTCTTTTAAAGCCAGGTTCCTCTCAAAAGCTTTCCACAAATAGATTGAACTAAATGCTGTACTCTGAACCAGCTGCAAAACAGCTTGTTACAACTACTATGAGATCTAGCTTCATCTTCCTCAAAAGAACAGTGAATTTGCACAATATATGACCTTTTCTTTTCCTTTTTTTTATAGTTTTCTATTTGCTTAATTAGATATGTTTTATACACTCCTGTTCAACTCTGAGTATCTCTGGGAATTTGCTTTTAGAAGCAGAATTTTATATGGATCTTTTCATCCTGTGCTTATGGTTGTTCAATTTCGTTTTCCTGATGACATAATTTTGGGATAAGATTATGATGTTTTCTTTTTTTTTTGTTTTTTGTTTTTTGTTTTTGGTTTTTGGGCCACACCCGGTGACACTCAGGGGTTACTCCTGGCTATGTGCTCAGAAATCGCTCCTGGCTTGGGGGACCATATGGGGAACCAGGGGGATCGAACCATGGTCCGTCCTACGCTAGCGCAGGAAAGGCAGGCACCTTACCTCCAGCGCCACTGCCCGGCCCCCTATGATGTTTTCTTTAGGATTGTGATGATCTACTATATAAAGACAAAAGAGGTGTGATGTTTGGTTAGTTTCTACTTCAACTATTTCAGGCCTACATGCATTTCAATAAGAATAGACAACCCCCTTTCTCTGCCATGAGGGTTGGTTCATATGAGGATAGTGGAGACTAGAAAGATTTATGGAAACCCTAAGAAATCTCTCTGAATCTCTAGTCAGTTCATTTACCCTTATTTCAAGTATGGTTTTGGCCAGTTGCTTGATGCAGCTAGAAGATTGAAGCAAGTCTGGTTGAATTTGGGAGCCTCCTTTCAATAACTGTGTATTTGGCTGGGTGATTTAACCACATCTGTGAGTAGGGGTAAATCGCTCCCACCATGCAAGATTTTTTTGACGGACTTTGTATAGAAGACTGTGTACAGTCCTGTGCCAGAAAATGTCTTGGAAAGTTTTCTCTACAGTATGCTTCTTTATTATTATTATGATTAACTTGATTAACTTTAGCTTTGTATTTCCCTGAGCTTTTTTTTTTCACACTCATCTATCTGATGTTCTTTCAGTGTCTTGACGTTTCCATCATCTTAGCTGATGTGTATGTGCAAAGGGACTGCAAGGGAAAATGCAGTCTTGCAGTCTTCAAACTACGACCTGTTCTTTTGGCACACCTGACAGTGCTCAAGTTCTATTACTGCCTCTGGGATTACTCCTAGCAGTCTCAGAGGACTATGTAGGGTCCTGGAGATTGAGTCCAGGCTGGCCCCTTGCAAGGCAAGCACCCTATCTGCTGTACTATTGCTCTAAACATGACCTGTTATTTATATTTATTAACTATACCAATACAAACCTTTAGGTCTCTTCTTTCAACCAGTTGTGTCAAATATTAAAAGAGTACAATAATTTCTAGTTTTGTATATGTAACTTATGCATGCATTTTCTTATATGTCTTTGTAAGTTGCAAGAGTTTAAGGTTGGCTTGTTCTAAAATGGACTGATCCTCTTACATAACAGACTTTCAGCGATATACCTCTAGGTGGCAGTTTTGTAAATGAATTTGTAAGTAGCTATTAGAAAACCCACTTGAAAATGAGCTGTCCTTTTGATGTAAAGAATTAAGAGTTTGTGGTTGGATTTTCTGAATATGAAATTATGTGAATGTTATTCCTTAGAGGAAAAGACATTCAAAATTAGTTCTTTCTCTAGAAGTCCCTCCCCCCCTCCTTTTAAAAGGATCATCTCATGCCTCTTTTCTCCAAAAGGAAGCTGTCAGTAGCTTTTTACCCTGTGTTCCAACTTAAAGTTGCTTCAGGAGTGGCTCCTCTACAGATGGTGAAGAAAACAGATGCGTGATTTCTGCTGGTCTATGTCTGCTGAGAACCAGGCCAGCCCACTTTTCCCTTTGCAGTGTACCTTTATCTCTTGTAACAGATGAATCCATTTTTTCCTGGTTACAAACTTCCCCTCCCCTCCCCTTCCCACCCCTTCTTTGAAATAATATTTGATTTTGCCTTCCTGCTGGTTGGATTTGAGTGCGGGCCTTAATGCCATTGACATTTCAGAGAGGAAATGGCTTTTTCCTTCCTCATGGGGTGTTATACTGCTCTGACTTGCTTGAGTTGGGTGGGGTGGAGTGGAGGGAAATAGTGTACTTTTGGGAATTGTTTCATTGCTATTCTGATTTGACTGGTAGGTTTGTGAAGTCTTTAGTTTCTTTTGGGGGGGGGCTGTTTGGGTCACACCCAGTAGCTCTCAGGGTTACTCCTGACTCTGTGCTCAGAAATCGATCTCGGTAGTCATGGGGGACCATATGGGATACTGGGATTCTAACCACCGTCTGTCCTGGATCGGCTGTGAAGAGGCAAACGCCCTACCACTGTGCTATCTCTCTGGCCTCAATGTCCAGTCTTTGGTATCCATGTTTGTACAGTGTTGCTTTTTCCTTTTTCAGTTTCTAGAGCGCAGTTTGACTCCAGACTAAGTAAAAGTGGGGTGTTTGTGGTGAATAGACTCAGTAAAGGCAACTGAAGTAATTTTATTTCTAGTCTCTAATTTGAAGAATAAAATAGGGGGAGTATTGATTTAGTAAAGCAGAATTTGCCAATAGCTAAATACAAAACTAAATATATCATGAACCAGAATTTTGCAGTTACATAAATCTGAGGAGAGGAGGGGCCCAGGAGATAGCATGGAGGTAAGGCGTTTGCCTTTCATGCAAAAGGTCATCGGTTGGAATCCCGGTGCCCCATATGGTCCCCCGTGCCTGCCAGGAGCAATTTCTGAGCATGGAGCCAGGAGTAACCCCTGAGCGCTGCCGGGTGTGACCCAAAAACCAAAAAAAAAAAAAAAATCTGAGGAGAGGAAATAGTAAAGATGCACTTTCTTGATTTAGAATATTTGTTGCACTGTGTGTGTGTGTAGTGTGTGTGTGTGTGCGTGTGCATAGGTGCACACTCCATACCTGGAGGTGTTCAGGGTTTTCTCCTGGCTCTGCAATCAGGATCACTCCTGAAAGACTCAGGAGACCATATGGAATGCAGGGATTGAACCCAAGTCAGCTCTGTGGAAAGCAAGCACCATACCTATTATATTATCTCCCTAGCCCTGACTTAAAATATTTTTATTTTATTTTATTTTGGTTTTTGGGTCATATCTGGCTGCGCTCAGGGGTTACTCCTGGCTCTACACTTAGAAATTGCTCCTGGCAGGTTCGGGGGACCATGGGATGCCGGAATTTGAACCACTGTCCTTCTGCATGCAAGGCAAATGCCTTACCTCCCTACTATCTTTTTGGCCCCATTATTTTTAATAGAAGGTTAAAAATGGTAACATGTTTATATTCTTCTTGTAACTTAACCATCCTACCAATTAGTAAAACTTCTGCTGGGCATTATGTTAAAATTTGCTTATTGTACTGGAGAGAGAGTACAGTGAAAAAGATGCTGAATTTGCTTATGACTGACCTGGGTTTAATCCCCAGCACCCAATATCCTAGTTACTCCTGAGCACAGAACCAGAAGCATGCTCTGAGCACCTCTGGCTATGGCCCCCACACAACGTCAAAATAAAACAAAAAGCTTATTACTGAGTTCCTGGTGCTTAGCAGGATGTCTGGTATGTTGCTGCAGATGTCCTGCTTCTTAGCAAGTCTAGTGGGATAGAGTCCTTCACAAGAGAAGCGGGAGCACGGGCAGATGAACGGAATAATATTGAAAAAATAATAACCACACACAGAGTACGTGGAGTCAACACATCTACTAGCAGGAGTGTGAGTTTATTTTCAAGACAGGTTTTTATAAGGGTAAGCCAGTCACAGGTGTTAAAGATGATAGTTATCATAACAAAGCAGAGTTACTCAAAACAGTTTTTATCAATTAACCTCAAATTGCCCCAGAACTTCAGCTGCAAGAACATAAAAAAGAAAACACATTATTTTAACTTGTAAGTTCCAAAAAAAAGTGTTCCCTTATAATCTTTGGTGCTGGAATTTCTTTAGCCAATTATTTAATTGAGACCACATTTTTTCCTTAAGATTTATAAAGGAGAGATAGTCAAATAACTAAAAATGCAATGCCAAGCATCTCTAACAGAATCCCTCAACCATTCACGTAGGGGAAAAAAGGCATCCACAGTGGACCTTTTGAGGGATCCCGTGGGGGTTATTTCAATTCGGCCTACCAGGAAAATCTGAGGATACATCTGGTGGGCTGAATTCCCCTAAATTTATGGAGGCATGGCAGTATGTAATAGGCACTTAATCAATATTGGTTTCATTAAAGGACAAGCAAGCTGAATGTGACAAAGATTTGCCTATGCTTTCTAGTCTTATCTCTTTAGTCTTCTTTAAAAATAAAAATGTATTAAATTATCTGATGTGATTGGCTTTATTTTCCCTTTCTATTATTTCATTTACTGTGATCTTATTTTAGGAATTTCCGAGGTCAGCGCTGTAGTGTACTCGTTTATTAGTATCAGATCTTTTCAGAATAATTGATTAGAAATCTGCTTATACATATATGTGTGTGTCTGTGTTGGAGAGAAAGAGAAAGGACAGTACAGACTGCACTGTATCTCTGTACCCTAAGACACACATACTGCATGCACATGGGGGCAGTACAGTATTGTGGTTGAGGTGTAGACTTTGCTTCAGAGTCAGAGACAGGGTTCAAGGTGAAGTTTTGCCACTTACTAGTCATGTGGCATTGTGCACATATTTTGCATACTTTTAAACAAAAATACATTGATATCGTCTTCTTACAATACTTTGAAAAATGATAATGTAGGTAACACCCTTTAACACTATGCTTGTCACACGGTAATCGCTCACTAAATCTTATCTATAGTTGGTACAGCACCAGTTTGCAACTCTAGTTTCTAATTTCTCTGTCTTATCTTTTTATTGGGTGGGGGTCATACCTGGTGTCACTTGAGTTACTCCTGACTGCTCAGAAATTACTCCTGGCAGTGCTCTGGGAACCGTATGGGATGCTGGGATTGAATCTGGGTTGGCTACATGGAAGGCAAGTGCCCTATTCACTGTGCTATCACTCTGGCCCTTGTCTGTCCCATCTTTACCCCACCCACGTTCTATTGATAACATGATATATTATATCATATATATTATATGTAATGTAGGTTTTTTTGTTTTGTTTTTTGTTTGTTTTCGGGTCACACCTGAGAGTGCTCAGGGGTTACTCCTGGCTCTACACTCAGAAATCGCTCCTGGCAGGCTCAGGGGACCATATGGGATGCCAGGATTCGAACCACTGTCCTTCTGCATGCAAGGCAAATACCCTACCTTCATGTTATCTCTCCGGCCCCATATTATGGTATATATTATCTTATAGTAGATTTTTTATATAAGAGCATCTGGATAGTTTATCTTTTCAGTAATATATCTGCATGCTTGTGCAAATCCATCACACTTTTCCTTCAAATAATTGTTTTCATTAATATTGAAATATCAACATCAAGAATATTAGGAAAAATGAGAAAGTTCCCCAATTTACCATTACATTTTTGAACTATTTAGTTGGACTGGAAGGTAAAAATACAACATGTGTAATTTTTGGTCCTAGTGGATAAAATAGCACCTGATAGACCCCAGCACTGCAGGACCCTAGCAGCCACTTCATCTATCCCTGGGTTTTAGCATTGGAACCATAGGCCCCATGGCTCTGCATCATCAGCTACAGATCAAACATGGATCAAATTCATGCAAGTCATGCCCCTTATCTCAATCATGCACTGTCTCCATGACCTAAGCTCTTCTTCTCAAGGAGCTTTTCCTCTTTGTCCCTATGAAGTCTTCATTTATTTATCAGAAGGAAATACTGCAAAAGAAAAACAAAATAAAGGTATTTTTGTTTTTGTTTTGTTTTGGGGACACAATCAGGAGTTACTCTTAGCTCTCTGCTCAGAAGTTACTCCTGGAAAGCTCAGGGAACCATAAGGGTTACCAGGGATTGAACTTGGGTTGGCCATATGAAAGACAAATGCCCTGTCCACTCTGCTATTACTCCAGCCCCACAAAATTAAAGGTTGTATGTTTTCTTTTGTGTATGTGTGTGTGTGTGTTTGTTTTGTTTTTCCGTTTTTTTCGTCTGTTTGTTTTGGGGCCACATCTGGTGATGCTCAGGGGTTACTCCTGGCTATCCGCTCAGAAATCGCTCCTGGCTTGGGGGACCATATAGTACCCTCGGCGATCAAACCACGATCCGTCCTAGGCTAGCTAGCGCAAGGCAGATAGATGCCTTACACCCTTCGCCACTGCTCTAGCCCCTAAAAGTTGTATGTTTTAAAGAAAATCATAATGAGCCACTTTCCCTGCAGCAATATAAAATTTCTTATTCAGTTTTCTTCATTTTTCTTGTTTGCCTGGTCTCTATAGACATTTAACATGTAGTCATCTAGGTAGACATGATAGACATGTCATTCTATAAGGTTTTTCTCTGAAACTGTGACCATGTCTTTGTGTAGATAACGCTCTGCTGTGTGTTTGGTATAAGTGGAAATTTCTTGGACGTTGAACCCTTGTAATTGTCTGGCAACTTCAAGGAATTTGGTTTTTCAGAAGCATTTTAGAAGCAACAAATCACTTCCTATCTCGACAGGTGCAGATCTCTCTCTCTCTCTCTCTCTCTCTCTCTCTCTCTCTCTCTCTCTCTCTCTCTTTTGAGGGGGCCACATCCAGAAGTTTCTCAAGGGTCACTCTTGGTGGGGATTTAGGGAGCCACATAGGATGCCAGGAATTGAGTACAGGTTGGCTGGGTTCAAGGAAAGTACCCTCCCCGCTGCACTATCTGTCCAAATCTCTCTTTTTCCTTGGCTGTCAGCCCTCCTCACTTATCTGTCTTCATAGTCAGGATTATAGAGGCTGGCTGCAGGAGTAGGTCCTGAGAACATGTGCTTTTGTGGGTGCCAATGTCCTTTTACTGTAGACTTGACCTTTGATTGTTCCTAGGTATGCCTGGAGGCTGGGAGTGAATTCTTGCCCCCAGAGAATTGATAACCTTGTAAATGAGTAAGCTGTCCATGATTCCATGATTGGGGGTTGGTTTAAAATGAGTAGTGCTGTTAGATTCTGAGTGTGTTTGTTTCAATGGGGTGGAGTCAGGAATAACATTTCCTTGTCCAATGGGAAGTGGGTAAATTGCCAAGCCTCTGAGATCATCATTGTTGACTCAGATTCAGGAATAAGGTTGGGGAAGCTGTCTAGTAACCCTGGAGGGACTGGTTCTAAATTGGCTTGTTCTTTCTTGTTGAGAAGGCTCTAAATTGACTTCAGTGGTCCCAGGACTCAGAAGATGTTGCTAAACTATATATAGTTTTTTTTCAAATTTTTTGCAAGGGTAGAGTTGGAGGAGATAGGGAGTGGGTAACACTTTCCCATGTGATAAATGAAAACTATTTTCTGCATTGCCTCTGGAATGTGAGACGAAAGATATATAAGATATATATATATATATAAATATATATGTAAAGATATAAATAAATAATAATAAAAATAAAGAAAATTGCAGGTTCTTGTTCATGACCCAAACAGAGCACTGAGGATTTACTCAGCAGTGCTATATTTTATGTAGAATCTTATGGGAATCTTAGTAATTTGTTCCTTCTCTCATCAGCTAGTGGCTAGCTAATAAATGTATCTTGGCTTATTTTCTAGTAATTGCCTAAATATCCTTTTCTTTTTTCTAAATTAGCAGACATTAATTCAGAAAAGGGAAGTAGGCCACTTGGATGTTTCATGCAGGAGGAAAAAGGAAATGCCACAATACTTTGGTCCTTCACCTGGCTAGTTTTGTGGTAGAGAAGGGGTTTTCAGTATTGAGTATGAGATTTTGGTAGGGGGAAGGTGGTAGTATATGCATTAAGAAGCATTTATGACCTTTTTTATTTTTGCCTTTGAAGCCAATTGTACACACCCATCTATCTCCATTCTTTTTTTTTGGGGGGGGGTTGGGTCATGCCCAACAATCTCAGGGGTTGCTCTTGGCTCTACGCTCAGAAATTGCTCCTGGCAGGCTTGGGGGACCATATGGGATGGATGCTAGGATTTGAACCACCGTCTTTCTGCATGCAAGGCAAACGCCTTACCTCCATGCTATCTCTCCGGACTTCTATCTCCATTCTTGATTTTCACCATAACCCACACTGGTCATCTTGTTTCTACTCTCAGATTTTTGTTAACTCTTTTAATAACTTAATTTCAGACTGATTTGTTTTGTTACCAACATAGACATCAAGGATATTTTATCAACACTTAATAAAGTTTTCACTTACTTTCAATAGTATTCCATGGGCTTATATATAATACCATATAATATTGTAATGAGGAAGAATAGAGAGGATTTGAACTACTACCACTATTCTATATCTGAAGAATAACAGAGAGCATTTGAATAATAGAGATGATTTGTTTACTTGGTTTGTTTACCAGGAATTAGCATATGGATTATAACTGAACTTGACTTATCTTGGGCACTTAGAATTTTTTGTTTTTTTATTGAAGTATAATCTCAGTACCTGGAATAAGCTGTAAAATATTTCTGTCACTATGCAAGATTGCCTTGTGCTCCTTCCTAGTTATAGCTATATCCTTCCCGCAAAAGAAAAAATAATCACAGTTCTGACTTTCATAACTAGATGTGACTTGGGGTGTTTGAACTTCTTATGAATGGTGTTAGACCATTCATAATCATTGCGTGACTTCCACTCTCATTATTATATCTTCAAGGTCATTCATATTATTTTATATAGCATTAGTTGATTAATTTTTATTATTGTGTATTTTTCCATGTGTAAACATGCCCATTTATCTGTCCTCTATTGATACTTGCTTCTTGTTGTTGCAAATTTAGATCACAAGAATTAAACTTTGAGAATACATTAGTGTGTCTTTAGGTGAACATGTGTGCTCATTTGTCTTGGGGTTTAGAGGCAGAATTACTAGGTCAGAGGAAGACTTAGGTTTTGCTTTTAGAATTATCACCAAATTTACCTATCAACAATGTTATCCGTGTTAGAGTGCCTATTTTTTATTTACATATTATTATTTTTGGTCACACCAAAAATTGCTCAGGATATATACCCGGTTTTGCACTCAGGGATTACTCGTGGCAGTGCTTGGGGGACAATATGGAATTCGGATTGAATCTGGGTTGTCCACATGCAAGACATTGTACGATTCCTCCAGCTCCACAGTGCTTATATATTCTTATCAGTAGGTATTGGTGTTTTTTAAATGGTTTTCATTCCAGAGGTTATTTAATATATTGCATTAAGTAATACTGCATTTCTCTGATGTCTTATGTCTCTGGGATCCCTTTCTTTTACTTTTCCTTCAATTTTTTGAGGCACTGTTATTTGTGATACTACTACTAATATTTTTATGCAATGTTATAAAACCACATACACCACTAGAGTGTCAGTTTTCCTTCACCAATGATTCATGAACCTCTCCTCCAATCTTCACTACTTCTCTTGATAAACTCAGTTCAGTGGGCAAGTTCTCAACTTCTGTAGCCTTTGTGCTGTTACTATTCATTAATAATTTTATCATATCCGACATCTGAGAGGAATTGTATTTGTCTTTATTCTTCTCAATGACTGCACTTGGCATGAGATCCTCTAATTGTATCCATGTGGTGAAAAGTTGCATGAATTCACCTTTTCTTGTAACTGAAAGTATGCCGTTATATACAGTATATACTATAAGTTCTTAATCTACTTGGATACTTGGGTTGTTTCCAGAACTTTGCTATTTTGAATAATTCTTAATAAACATAGGAGCAATCAATAAACATGTTTTTGAAATATTGGCTTTGGGTCTTGGGATAGATGCCTTGAAGTGGAATTGCTCGGTCATATGGAAACTCAATTTTTAAAGTTTTGAGAAATATGCTTTTGTTTTTTTATAGGGGCAAGTGAATGATGGTTCCTTTCTTCTCTCAACAGCACTCTTTTTACTTCTCTTCTCTTCTCTTCTCTTCTCTTCTCTTCTCTTCTCTTCTCTTCTCTTCTCTTCTCTTCTCTCTCTTCTCTCTCTCTCTCTCATTTTTTTTGGGTCACACCCAGCAGTGCTCAGGGGTTACTCCTGGCTCCATGCTCAGAAATTGCTCCTGGCAGGCACGGGGGACCATATGGGGCCGATGACCTTTTGCATGAAAGGCAAACGCCTTACCTCCATGCTATCTCCCGGGCCCCTCTCTCTCTCATTTTTGTATGATCGGTTATGAGGTGATATCTTGGTGTTTTGATATGCGATTTCCTGATGAGAAGTGAGGCAGACTTCTAAATATACTTTGAGAAAGTGTCTTCAGCTTTTCTCCCTGTTTTTTGAGTGGGCTATTCACTTGTTACGTTTTATAAGTTAATAATGCTTTTTATACTAATCATATTAACTCTTTGTCCAGTGAGTAGTGAGTAAATATTTTCTCCTGGTCTGGAGGGTTTCTTTTGCAGTTGTCATTTCTTTCATAATTAAGAAGCTTTTTAATTTGATATAATTCCATTTGTTTGGGCCATCATGACTCACAGGGGTTACTCCTGGCTATGTGTTCAGAAATTGCTCCTGGCTTGGGGGACTGTATGGGATCCTGGGCTAGCACAAGCAAGGCAGATGCCTTATTGCTTGTGCCACCACTCCGGCCCCTAATCCCATTTGTTTTTGTTTGTACAGTGCCATTGAATAATTGAAAATGACCCTTAATTCAATGTCATAAAGGGTTCTGAAGTTGTTTTCCTCAAAATAATGTGGTAATCATGTCTGATATCAAGGTCTCTAACCCATTTTGAATTCCCTTCTGTGTATAGTGTGAGATATATGTCTGAATTATTTTATTTTATTTTATTTTATTGCCTGTGGCTTACCAGGTTTCCCAGCACCATTTGTTGATTGGTGTTTTCCTCATATACCAAAATTCTTTATCAAAGATTACCTGTCCATGTTCCTGAGTTTATATACAAACTTGCCAAAGAAATCTAAGGAAGAGAAGATCTGAGCTTTTTCTTTCATAAACTTCAATTATACTTAAAGTCATAGTCATCAAGATAACATAAAATTATATTGATTATTACTGGAATAAAGACAAACTCTCAGACCAGAGGAATAGAATGGAGAGTTCAGAGACCAAAGACCTAGTCCATTCTGATGGCAAGGATTTGGAGGGTCAGCATGTGTTCTGTGATTATGGCACCTTCACATTTGTGCGTAAAAGTGATTTTAGATTGCTGGGCTCAGGTCTTGGTCCTAGAATTGTGGACAATGCGCTTAATCTCTTTGAGCCTGGATTTTCTTTTCTTTTGTTTGTTTGTTTGTTTTGTTTTTGGGTCACCCCGGTGATGCTCAGGGGTTACTCCTGGCTATGCACTCAGAAGTTGCTCCTGGCTTGGGGGACCATATGGGAAACCTGGGGATCCAATCAAGGTCTGTCCTAGGCTAGCGCAGGCAAGGCAGGCACCTTACCTCCAGCGCCACCGCCCGGCCCCAGAGCCTGGATTTTCTTATGTGTTAAGTGGGAGTAATAACAGTATTCTTCCTCATTATGTAGTTGTGATGATAAAATGGCTTTTTGTTTTTGTCTGTTTTTTTTTTGGGGGGGGGGTCACACCCAGCAGTGAGTAACCCAGCAGGGGTTACTCCTGGCTCCATACTCAGAAATCGCTCCTGACAGACTCAGGGGACCATATGGGATGCCAGGATTCGAACCAATGATCTTCTATATTAAAGGCAAATGCCTTACCTCCATGCTATCACTCCGGCCCCGATGAAATGGTTTTATGGTTTTATATGTAGTGTATAGTGCAGTTTCCAACACTTTTGTTATTGCTTCAGTTTTGCCTTTAATATTGGGCTTTATATATAAATAAACATAGCTCTGTAGTGCTAGAAATTGGTCTGATCATTTGTTCCATTTATCTTGTATTTTTTATATTTCCATTTCTTATTCCTTGTTTTCCTTTGAAAGCTCTATCTCTCTCTTTTTTTTTTTGGCCACACCCATTTGATGCTCAGGCGTTACTCCTGGCTAAGAGCTCAGAAATTGCCTCTGACTTAGGGGGACCATATGGGACGCCAGGGGATCAAACTGCGGTCCTTCCTTGGCTGGCGTTTGCAAGGCAGACACCTTACCTCTAGTGCCACCTCACCGGCCCCTCTATCTCTTTTTCCCCTCTCTCTTTCTCCCTCTTTTCTATCTCTCAATGACTCCTACCCCATTCAGTTCTGTTAATGAAAATCCACAAGCATTTCAGACTTGAATTGAACAGAACTGTATATAGAAAGTTTGAAATTACCATTTTCTAACTTATGGGGACTCACTTAGGTGAGTATGAATGGAGGCCATTTGTTTCCAGTGTTGGTGAGT
>PVKC010036173.1:0-13288 GCA_004027635.1 Crocidura indochinensis
TGTCATGTTGAGATCATTTATGCAATAGTGTTTTCTTGGGCTGAACCAGCAAGCATAACTGTTGCTGTGAGGTGTTAATGTATGCAGCATGCATATCTCCATTATTAAGGGAAAGCACACTTGTAGTATATAAAAAAGGTTCCATAAGATTATTCTTGGATTTGTTGTATATAAAAATATTTCCTTAGGATTGTGTGTTGTGTGACTATTGCCCTACCTGGACCTTTCAGGCGGGGGCACTGTGGAGTGAGCAATAAATAGCGTTATGGACAGGGGAGAGGGATCTTTTGCTAAAAACTGCTTGCAGGCTGCAAGAGGATTCTCTTGATCTCTCTCTTTGCCCAATCTTTTACACCCTAACCTTCTCGTCTGTGTGTATTATTAATTGCTGTGGATAAATATCACCAAGGTCTCCCCCCGAAAGGGGATAAGGGGATGGGAAGTAATTTCTCATTCTGGGAACTGTTAATGGATTCACAAATACCCAACAAAGGATTTAACAGCACATATACGTTTCAAATGGTGCCTGGAACAGATGGACCTGGACCCTCAATAACAGTAAGTGAAACGCTTTATTGGAAATTGCCTCTGGAGATCCTTGGATGACTTCTTTGGGCAGCCACGTTGATTGTGCCACCTTGTTACAAATTCTTTGGTTCTGCATATGTCAAGTGGATATTTCCATGCTATTTAAAATGAATAGGCTTGATGATAGGAAAATTCATTGCTTTGGATGGTTGTGGTCTATAGTTCAAATGAAAATTTATACTCAAATATTTGCTTCACCTGTGTTGTCTCCATCAGTCATAGTTTGTGGAATCTCTGTGTTTGCTAATATTGTTCTGGTGAGCATAGGTATTGGCTGGTACTTACGAAGTAAAAAGTGTGGAACAAGTGAGGCTAAGACCAGCATGGATAATAAGGAGATCTATCCAATGAAACTCCAGCCCAAAGAGCAGACTGATGAATCTAACACCACCATAAAAAAATATAGGCATTCTTTCAAACAAAAAATCTACTCGGAAACGTAGTTTAGAAACGCAGGGCCCAAATCAAAATATTAACACTGATGACCAACCTCCGGTGCTAAGTCCACAAGTGATTCCTGATTCTGTACACAGAATGGAATCACATAATAGTGCCGACTCAGACGATGAATCACAGGCTAGTGCTCCACATGTCAGGCCTCAGAGCCCGGTGTAGAGTACTTCTGCTAATCCAGCCGCAGTTCCGTTACAGACAGTATATGTACCAATTGAAATAGAAGACATGGATCGGTTCAAGAAAGCATGTAAGGACTTTGGGCTAATGTCTCCGTACTGTCTGGAGATGCTAAGACTTTGGTGTCGAAAATCACTTTGGACCCTGCATGAATTTAAAAACTAGCTGAAATCTGCCTGCCGTCAAAATAGCAAACCGAATGGGAGATGTTATATGCGGAGGGTGTGAAATCCAAATTATATAATCCAGAAAAACCAAAAAAACAAGTGGCAGGGGTCAATCTCTCGTATGAATTATTAATGGCAGAAAATCAATATGCAGATATTCAGACACAAGCTGCTTTACCTAAGGAAATCTTAAATATAACTAAAGATATTGCAGTTATCTTCATGGGAAAAAATGATATGAACAGCACGGATGCAGGAACCTTTTTAAGAATTACCCCAGGTCCCCATGAGCCATTAATTGAATTTGTAGCTAAACTTAAAGATGCTTTGAAAACACAAATCAAAGATTAGCAGGTTAGAAAATATTTAGAGGGAGCCGGGCGGTGGCGCTGGAGGTAAGGTGCCTGCCTTGCCTGCGCTAGCCTAGGACGGACCGCGGTTCGACCCCCCGGTTTCCCATATGGTTCCCCAAGCCAGGAGCGACTTCTGAGCACATAGCCAGGAGTAATCCCTGAGTGTCACCAGATGTGGCCCAAAAACAAAAAAACAAACAAACAAAAAAAATTTAGAAAAAAGTTTGTCTTATCATAATGCGAATTCTGCCTGCAAACTGATATTGGTCCCTTTGCAGGACAACGTTGACTTAAATGATTTTTTTATATGTCTGCAGAAATGTTTATGATATACCCCATCAGCAAACCTGGATCCGGTACAAACCTTTGCTATTACTAAGGGAACAAAGCCCTTCTACTCCCGGGAACAAAGCGCTGCCCGAAAGCCAGTTCTCTGTCCAACATGCAAGAGAGGTCGCCACTGGGCAAAAGATTGCAGATCTGGAAATCTCCCTAATTGTAACACAGGAACAGTTCTTAACACTACACCCAGGAGACAATTCTTCTGTTACCATTGTGGAAAACAGGGCCATATCAAAAGAAATTGCCATCTTTTGTTAAATCAAGCTCTTCAGGGACCCACATTTCCGATGCAGGGAAACACCTACAGGGCCAATTCCCAGGCCCGTGCAAATCAGGGGTAAAATCCTCAAACAGTAATTCTTCCCAGCCCAGCCCAGCCCAAGAAGATTTCTCACAATTAGCGAATTAATACATGCAACTTCGGGGAGTGCTGGGCTTGACATAACTTGCCCAGAGGACATTACAATTTACCCAGGAGCATGCCCTTATATGTTAAAAGCTGGCATTGTGGACCCCCACCCCCAGATAAAATGGGGTTAATTCTGGACAGAAGTTCCCTTAATATAAAGGGTATAACAGTAACCACAGGGGTCATTGACTCAGATTCTAAGGGAGAAAGTATTGTAGTTATTTTTTTAAGTATTGTAGTTATTACAGTACCGGCTACTTGGACATTCAAAAAGGGAGAGGCAATTGCCCAGATAGTAATAGTGCCGTATGTCAAATTTGGGACTTCAGATAAGACACAAATTGGAGGTTTTGGAAGCACAGATCCAGGGGCCGCCCACAACCCACTCGTCGCTCTGGTTACTAAATTTAAAGATGAACACCCAATAATCAAACTTCACTTTCAAGGGCAACCCTTTATCGGTATGATTGACACTGGGGCTCAAATCACTGTAATTCTGATAAAGAATGGCCAGAAAATTGGCCTCTACAAGAAATTCTATACTCGCTAGAAGGAGTAGGAGGTTTAAGTTCCTGTCTGTTAAGTACAAGGACTATGGTAGTTCATGGCCCATAAAATCAAAAGGCTATCATTAGACCTCATGTGGGCCCAATCCCACCTTCCCTGTGGGGCCATGACCTACACAATGGAAGACAGAATTCCACATCCCATTAGCTCCAGAAGAGTCTGGAACCCCTCCTGAAATAAAAACTCAGAATTTTTAGTAGGGGCCACTGCCAGAAAAAAAACAGCACCGATAAAAATAAAATGGAAATCTGATGAACCAATTTGGATAAGTCAGTGGCCCCTTAAAATCGATAGATTAAAGGTGTTAACAGATTTAGGTGAAGAACAGCTAAAATTAGGGCATATTGAGCCTTCATTTTCTCAATGGAATTCGCCTATATTTACCATACAAAAGAAGTCTGGTAAATGGAGACTGATGATGGATCTGAGAGCTGTAAACATATCTATGGTGCCTATGGGAAAATTACAAACAGGCTTACCATCACCTGTAGTTATCCCAAAGGAATGGCCACTAATTATAATTGATTTGAAAGACTGCTTCTATCATATTCCTATTCACCCAGATGATAAACACCGTTTTTCATTCTCAATTCCTTCTATCAATAATACCCATCCCTGCCAGCGGTTCCAATGGACTGTCCTTCCCCAGGGCATGCTGAATTCCCCAACAATGTGTCAATTTTTTGTAGATAAAATTTTGAGCCCTGCCCGTGAAAGATTTCCTCAAGCCATGATCTTTCATTATACTGATGATATTCTTATTACAATGAACAATGAAACGGATCTACAGGAAGTTTATTCTTATGTCATTGACTGTTTGCAAACAGCAGGACTGAATATAGCTTTAGAAAATATACAAACTATGCCACCATATCAATACTTGGGTTTTATTTTGGACTGAACGTCTATACGTCCACAAAAAAATTCCATCAAAAAAGAAAACCTCAAAACCCTTAATCATTGTCAGAGACTTTTAGGTGACGTGAATTGGCTCCGGCCTGCACTAGGATTCCCAAATGCAGACCTGTCTAACTTGTTTAAAACTTTGGAGGGTTATTCTGCCTTAGACAGCCCGAGAAAGTTAACTACAGTGGTCAAAAATGAATTGGACATCTTCTTGAACAAGTTGCTGCAATCATTTCTCTCAAGATTCATCCCGGGAGAGAAGGTTTCTTTGTTAATCTTCCCTACAAAAGAGACCCCTACATTGTCCACCAATGGACATCAATGGGGCATTGATGCAACAGGCAGGTCCTCTGGAATGGGTGTATTTACATAACAAACAGCCTCGGTCTGTGATATCTTATTTGGAATTAATTTCAGAACTCATTATCAAAGCTAGACTCAGATCTATATATTTATTAGAATTTGACACTGATATATTAGTATTGCCAATATCAAAAAAGGAAATTGAGTCAATGTTGCCTCTTAATGGATCTCTACAAAGGGCCCTTTCAGATTTCACAGGAGAAATTTCCTCTCATTATCCACCAGGAAAGACATGGGACTTTTTGAAAAAAAAAAAAAAAAACACTCAGTTTGTTATTTCTTCGATCGTTCGGGACTCTCCTATCCCCAATGCAAAGGTTTTTTTACATCGATGGGTCCAGTGGGGGCCGAGGTGGAATATCCGGAGAAAATATGAAAATAACTATAGATACCAAGTATAAGTCTGCACAGAAAGTTGAATTAGCAACGTTAATTTGCCTATTAGAAAATGTATCTGAAGCCATGAATGTCATTTCTGATTCTTTGTATGTGGTAAATCTATATCCAGTGATAGCCATGGCCTCTCTCAATGCTCATAGCCCAATTATACAGAATTTACTAAAAACATTACAACAGCTTATTCAAAAATGAACTGAACCCATCTTCATCATGCATATTAGAGCCCACTCAGGTCTCCCAGGGCCTATGGCTCAAGGAAATAAAACTGCAGATGTGTTGGCTATGCCTATATTCAAGTCACCTGCAGAGGAACATACAGCACTACACACAAATGCCCACCGCTTACATGTAAATTACCAGATTCCCTGGAGGCAAGCTAGAGAAATTATAGAAAGGTGCAACATATGTGCCCATTAGCAAAAAGGACTCACATTGCAGGAACAAACCCAAGTGGCTTACAGTCTAATGAACTGTGGCAAATGGATGTGACCCAAACAGCTTTATTTCCAATGAAACCTTATCTTCATGTGGTGGTGGACACTTATTCTCGATTTATTTGGGCAATCCCTATGTCTTCCCAAAAGTCTAAGGCTGTTTGCAGTTTTCTTTTACAATGCATTTCAGTTATGGGTGTTCCATATTCCATTAAAACGGATAATGGGCCCGCCTGCATTAGTAAAACTTTTGAATTCTTTTGTAAAGAATGGCAGATAAAACATCTGAAAGGAATTCCACACAACTGCAGAGGACAGGCCATTGTGGAAAGAGCCCACAGGACACTAAAAACTCAATAACAAAAGAATAGAAAAAGAAGTTTAGCACCTACTGAGCTTTTATATTTTAATCTTCTCACACTAAATTACCTAACTTACCCCAAGAGGAAAGTTACACTGCAGGGGAAAGACATTTTAACGAAGATATTCAGAGACAAGATGCATCACATACACCGGTTTGGATCAAAGAGGATGAAAAATGGATTGCTGGATATCTTCTTCTTAGAGGAAGGGGATATGCATATGTTGGTACAAATGACAAACCCCCCAAGAAATGTTGGGTCCCTTTACGCCTGGTCAGAAATTGACTTAGCACAAGCAACCAGGATCAGGTTGCTGGGACTACAAGATTGCCCTCAAATCAAATACAAAATGCTCAAAAAACTGACAATTGTAATACAGCTGAGGCCTCTGGGAAAGTAAACAATGAATTAACTATCACACCCAATACCTTGAATGAGTCCATTGACAAGAGTAAAAAACCCTTACATTTCAGAATGCAAATAGAGAAACAAAAATCTGTCTTTACTGGATTACGAAATTTAGATAACTCATGTCATAGAACTCAATATTACAGTGCTTGTATAATATTTCAGACTTAACTCAGTACTTCTATAAAGATCATTATAAAAAAGACATTACCAAAGAAAATCCAAGCGGTCATAAAGGTAAATTAGCAGAACAATTTGGTCACCTCATCAAAATCATGGGAAATGGATGTCATAGAAATGTCAGCCCTGAACACTTTAAGGCAACAATTGATTTACTTAATGACCAATTTGATGGACACAAGCAACAGGATCCTCACGAATTATTGATGTTTCTTATAGAAGGCCTACATCAGGATTTGCTTACTGAAAATTCAATGGCAAATAAAACTTTACACAGGATAGACAATTAAAAACATGAACAAAATAGGCCTAAATACCAAAAGGTTCACAAATCTCTTATATATGAACTCATTAAAGGACAGTTAAAATCTATACTATAATGTCTCACATGTCACCAAAAGTCTGAGGTTTATGAGACATTTGTTCAGTTGTCTCTGGCAATCAAGCCTACAGATAAATGTACCTTACAAGAATGCCTTGTTGAATTCTTTAAAGTAGAAGATTTAAGAGGTAACAATAGAATTCATTGTAACAGCTACAACACTAAAAGGGACATTTTGAAAAGGACATACTTATGGAAATTACCTCCAGTATTAATAATTCATTTGAAACGTTTTGCTTTTGATGGCAAACAAATTAAAAAACTGAACACTTACGTGGATTTTCCTTTAGAAGACCTCAACTTAGCAGAATTCACTCAGGAAAAAAATTACAAAACTGAAAAATACATCCTATCATCAGTGTCTAACCATTTTGGTAAACTTCATTTTGAACACTGTACATCATACTGTAATATTGACTCAAGACAACACTGGATCAATTTTGATGACAAGAAGAACAAGAAAATTCCTATTGCATCGGTAAAGTTCACAGCAGCATACTTCCTGTTTTATACTTCTCAGAGATCTACTATAAACACCTAATTATCATTTCTTTTATTTTTCAGTTGTCATTAATGCTTTATGATTGATTTCACAGGTACTACTGCTGAATAGGATTGAATATGATGAATCCCCATTGTGGTTGCTTGTCTGATGTATTTATGTCTTTATGCCACCATTGATCCAGGCTCACTCGAGAGACAGCTTCCTCATCATATTAAGGATATTATATAGCAATATACTGAGATACAGTCATTTAAACTTTCACTCTCTCTAATATCACTGTTTTATTTGCCTCAATTTAGGCTTCTAGATGGAGATGAATTCATAATTTTAACTTAACAATACCTTTTAGGTGGACTCTCTGTACAGTGCTCATCATTTATGATTACATAAAATTACTGGTCTATACTTGTATTATTATACTTGTATTATTATTATTATTGTTGTTTATTGTGCCTGAAATTCTCTTTCAGATTTACTCGACTATGCCTTAAAAATATATCTTTTGTTGTTGTGAACTTGAAGATATTCATCTAAACTGTTTGCCGGCTATTTTATTTTCAAGCGCTTTTTGTTAATTCAGCTGAATTCTTTCTTTTTCCTATCTTTGGGATCCTTCCCAACAAACATTTTTTGATAAGTATTAGTGAGTGATGGCCATGTTTTTGTGAAATATGTTTATGTATGTTTGTGAAATATGTCTTGTTGTGTGTCCGTATGTCTTACATGTTTTGTATATAGTTCTTTTTTCCTGGCTTTATCTTCCCCAATTTATTCTTCCTTATCCTCCTCTCTTTCTTCCTAGCCCCTAACATTCTATTTTCTGGAATCCCTTCACATACGCAAATCATCATGTGCAAGTCATCTCCCACAATGACAAGCCTCCTGAACTCGGACTGAGAAAGACATCATAAACTGTTCCAGTGCTGTATCCTATTTCAAATTACAACCTGCTTCCCCGGACTCATCAAGTATCTCTGGTCCGACTTTTGGGAGTTCTGGACTCCACATCCTTTCAGAGTGGTTTTTAAACTTGCTAGAAATTTCAGCTCTTATAAATTTTATAATTGTAATCCTGTAAAGTTATATTTGATTCTACACCTATGTTGATTACTGTAATTAATGTTTTTACATTTTAGTTTTTAATTCTAGAAATTGATGTGGTATTTCATTAAGGTTTTACTTTTGTTACTTTGGGTTAGGGGTTGGATAATGTCATAAATAAGTTACTAGATTATAATTCTGTCTGGTATTTTGGTCTTTTACGTGGGTGCATCATTGGGAAACATAGCAGGTACAAAAGGAGGTTTTATCCATTTTGGATGGACCCTCAGTTTATTCATTTACACGGGGAGTTTCTCTGCCTTAAGCATTTTGGTTTTTTTTGTTTTTGTTTTTGTTTTTTTTTGGTTTTTGGGCCACACCCGGTGACGCTCAGGGGTTACTCCTGGCTATTCACTCAGAAGTCACTCCTGGCAGGCACGGGGGAACTTATGGGGAACCGGGGGATAGAACCGCGGTCCATCCTAGGTTAGCGAAGGCACCTTAGCTCCAGCGCCACCGCCCAGCCCCCCTTGTTTAGGTTTTTAACTTAAGCTCCCATCCACTTAATCAGCTGTACATGGTTCTTCATTCTCAGATCTCTTATGAACTTCTGTCTGGACAAGAACTCCTCTTGGATTGAGTTCAAATACCTATGGATCTTCTTATCTATGGCCCCCTTGGTGCAGGGGTGTGTGTGTCTCTTCCTACAAAATAGGAGCCTAATTCATTGCCTCCAAAAATGGGCTTTCTTCTGCTTATTCTGGACTGGAATGGAAAATGTGTTTCATCTCGCCTGTTACGCAGCCTTGTGAGCATCTCATCTAAGAATCTATGTCTTCGAATTACTTTCTGGCTTTGTGTTTGCTCCAGGAGCTCCCCATGGCCTATTAGGTCCTGAATCTTTAAATTTCACATGCAACGTCTGCTTTTCCGAGGGACTACTTACTCGGAAGTATTCTTCTTGTATGCTATAGATTTTTCTACTCTGGAGCTTGTAGTTGATTCCTTTACATATGTTTCTGGTTTTGAACACCCTGTGTCAGATTAAATTTTTTTTCTATATTTTTTCCGGTGATGCGCTTATGCAAACAGCCACCTTTTACCATTGCTTAGTTGTTCTTTTTTGTACTATAAAAATTACTTACTTCTGTACACTAATTTTTATTTACAAAAAAGGGGGAATTGTAGTATATGAAAAAGTTTCCATAAGATTATTCTTGGGGGGCCCAGGAGATAGCATGGAGGTAAGACGTTTGCCTTTCATGCAAAAGGTCATTGGTTCGAATCCCGGTGCCCCATATAGTCCCCCATGCCTGCCAGGAGCAATTTCCGAGCATGGAGCCAGGAGTAACCCCTGAGCAGTGCCGGGTATGACCCAAAAACCAAAAAAAAAAAAAAGATTATTTTTGTTGTATATAAACATATTTCCTTAGGATTGTGTGTTCTGTGACTATTGCCCCACCTAGACATTTCAGGCGGAGGCGCTGTTGAGTGAGCAATAAATAGCATTGTGGACAGGGGAGAGGGGCCTTTTGTGGAAAACTGCTTGTAGGCTGCAAGAGGATTCTCTCGCTCTCTCTCTCTTTGCACAATCTTTTACACCCTAACCTTCTTGTCTGTGTGGATTATTATTTACTGCGGATAAATATCACCAAGGTCTCCCCCCGAAAGGGGATAAGAAGATGGGAAGTAATTTCTCATTCTGGGGACTGTTTGTGGATTCACAAATACCCAACAAAGGATTTAACAGCACAGATACATTACAGTAAAGCACAAAGATGTACACTATGTTCTAATCAAGGGATATGTGCAACAGGAAGAAATCAGACCATTAAACACATATGCACCCAATGAGAGACCAGCAAATTATCTAATACAATTACTGGCAAATCAGAAAGAAGAAATCAATAATAACACAATAATTGTGGGAGACCTCAATACGGCCCTATCAACACTTGATAGGTCAACCAGACTGAAACCCAACAAAAACATACTAGCCCTGAAAAGAGTAATGGAAGAAAGAGGACTAGTAGATATATATAGGACACTCCATCCCAAAAAACCTGGATACACATCCTTCTCCAATATACGGGTCATTCTCCAAGATAGACTACATGCTGACACAAAAAACATATCTCCATAAAATCAAGAGGATAGAAATCTTGCAGGCCACCTTTGCTGACCATAAGGTTCTGAAATTAGATGTGAACTATAAAGCCACACAGAAGAAAAACTTTAACAATAAGAAATTGAACACCCTGCTACTGAACAACCAGTGGATTCGAGATGAAATCAAAAAGGAAATCAAAATTTTCCTGGAAACAAATGATAATGAAGACACAAACTGCCAGAATCTATGGGACACAGCAAAAGCTGTCCTGAGAGAAAACTTTATAGCTCTACAAGCACACATCAGGAAGGAAGAGGGGGCATACCTGCATAACTTAACGATGCAGCTCAAAATATTAAAAAATGACCAACAAAAGGAACCTAAAATAGGGAGACAGAAGGAAATAGCAAGGCTGAAAGCAGAACTCAATGAAGTGGAAAACCTAAAAACAATTCGAAAGATCAACGAAAGCAGAAATTGGTTCTTTGAAAAAATAAACAAGATTGATTGGCCATTGGCAAAACTCACACAGAATGAGAGAGAGAAATATGATAACACGTATTAGTAATGAAAAGGGGGAGATCACGATAGATACTACAGAGATCCAAGAATAATCAGAGACTACTTTGAGAAACTTTATGCTACTAAACATGAAAACCTAGAAAAAACGGAAAAATTCTTGGACACTTATAACCTTCCATTTTTAAATAAGGAGGATGTAGAATATTTAAACACCCCCATCACCACTGAGGAAATTGAAACTGTAATCAAACATATGCCCAAAACGAAAAGCCCAGGCCCAGATGGATTTCCTAATGAATTTTCTCAAATCTTTCAAGAGGAGCTACTACCAATCCTAGCTAGGCTCTTCCATGAAATTGAAAAAAACGGGAACACTCCCAAACAGCTTTTATGAAGCCAACATCACCTTGATACCAAAACCGAACAGAGAAACTGCCAAAAAAAGAAAATTACAGACCAATATCCTTGATGAATGCTGATGCAAAGATCTTCAACAAAATTCAGGCAAATAGGATCCGATGCATCATCAAGAAGATCATACGGGGCCCAGGAAATAGCATGGAGGTAAGACGTTTACCTTTCATGCAAAAGGTCATCGGCTCGAATCCCGGTGCTCCATATGGTCCTCCATGCCTGCCAGGAGCAATTTCTGAGCATGGAGCCAGGAGTAACACCTGAGCACTGCCGGGTGGGACCACCCCCCCAAAAAAAGATCATACACTACAACTAAGTAGGTTTCATCCCAGGAATGCAAGGGTGGTTTAACATCCATAAATCTATCAACATCATACATATCATCAACAAGAAGAAAAATAAAAATCACATGATCATATCAATAGATGCAGAGAAAGCATTTGATAAGTTCCAACACCCATTCTTAATCAAAACTCTCAGCAAGATGGGAATGGAAGGAACCTTTCTCAATATAATTGAAGCCATCTACCACAAGCCAATGGCAAATATTATCCTTAATGGAGAAAAACTAAAAGCCTTTCCTCTAAATACTGGTACAAGACAAGGCTGTCCGCTCTCACCACTCCTCTTCAACATAGTACTGGAAGTTCTTGCTATAGCGATCAGGCAAAAAAAAAGATATCAAGGGAATCCAGATAGGAAAGGAAGAAGTCAAGCTCTCATTGTTTGCAGACGACATGATACTCTACTTAGAAAACCCTAAAGACTCTACCAAAAAGCTTCTAGAAACAATAGACTCATATAGCAATGGCCTTTTTATACACCAATAATAATAGGGAAGAGAATGAAGTCAAGAAGGCAATCCCATTCACAATAGTACCACACAAACTCAAATATCTTGGAGTCAACTAGACCAAAGACATGAAGGACCTATACAAAGAAAATATAAAGCCCTGCTCCAAGAAATAAGAGAGGACACACGGAAATGGAAACACATACCCTGCTCATAGATTGACAGGATTAACATAATTAAAATGGCAATACTCCCCAAAGCATTTAATTTAACAGATTTAATGCAATCCCTATAAAGATACCCATGACATTCTTCAAAGAAGTAGATCTAACATTTATGAAGTTCATCTGGAACAATAAACACCCTTAAACAGCTAAAGCACTCCTAGGGAAAAGGAAAATTGGAGGCATTACTTTCCCCAACTTTAAGCTGTACTACAAAGCAATAGTTATCAAAACAGCATGGTATTGGAATAAAGACAGACCCTCAGATCAGTGGAATAGGCTTGAGTTCTCAGACATTATCCCCCAGACATACAATTACCTAATTTTTGACAAAGGAGCAAGAAATCCTTAGTGGAGCAGGGAAAACCTCTTCAACAAGTGGTGCTGGCAGAACTGGTTAGCCACTTGTAAAAAAGCAAATATAGATCCCAGTTAGCATCATGTACGAAGGTAAAATCCAAATGGATTAAAGACCTTGATATCAGACCTGATACCATAAGGTATATAGAACAACACGTCGGTAAAACACTCCATGACGTTGAGACTAAAGGCATCTTCAAGGAGGAAACTGCACTTTCCAGTTAAGTGGAAGCAGAGATCAACAGATGGGAATACATTAAGCTGAGAAGCTTCTGCACTTCAAAAGAAATAGTGACCAGGATACAAGAGTCACCCACGGTGTGGGAGAACCTATTCACCCAACACCCATCAGATAAGGGGCTAATATCCAAAATATACAGGGCACTGACAGAACTTTACAAGAAAAAAAAAACATCTAATCCCATCATAAATGGGGAGAAGAAATGAACAGACACTTTGATAAAAAAGAAATACAAATGGCCAAAAGGCACATGAAAAAATGCTCCTCGTCACTAATCATCAGGGAGATGCAAATCAAAACAACGATGAGATACCACCTCACACCACAGAGATTGGTGCACATCACAAAGAATGAGAATAATCAGTGCTGGCGGGGATGTGGAAAGAAAGGAACTCTTATCCACTGCTGGTGGGAATGCCGTCTAGTCCAACCTCTATGGAAAGCGATATGGAGATTCCTCCAAAATCTGGAAATTGAGCTCCCATTCGACCCAGCTATTCCACTCCTAGGGAAATACCCTAAGAACACAAGAATACAATACAAAAACCTCTTCCTCACACCTCTATTTATTGAAGCACTATTCAC
>PVKC010036174.1:0-13293 GCA_004027635.1 Crocidura indochinensis
CGTTTCTTTTGTTCAGTCACAAGTCAGCTCCATCTCAGAGCTGGGAGGACAGAAGGAGTACCCTAAAGGACTAAAGAATGAATATTATTTTCCCTTTGTTTTGGGGATGTTTTATATAGATCAACCTAGTGTCATAGGCAGTAAGGTCTAGATTCCCATATGAGACAAAGAAGAGAGGCTTAGTCCCCTATGCTCTGGGTGCCAGCCTGATGGAAAGATCTGGGAAGGACACCAAAGCAAGAAGGTGTGGTCTTAGGGGCCCCTCCACAAACCTGCCCTGCCCTACCAGTTTTTCTTCCTGTCTGCCCTCTAAATAGACTCTCCTTTTGTGAGCCCCTTGGTTCAGGGATGGGGGGGGGGGGGCAGGAGTCAATGTGAACTGCGTCATTCAAGGCAGAGCACCGAGAACAGGAAGCAGGGGCCTGACCAGCTCTGAGCAGTGACAATAGCTAAGAAGGGGGCTTTCAAATTAACCCCCGAAAAGCAGGCAGGAGACATCCGTCATATACAACCATCCCTTAGCCCTGAGTTAGCCGGTATTTCTGGCTGTTCTACAGCTGTACAACTGGGAATTCTTCAAATAAATGAAGAATTAGGACCTAGGGGTTGATCCTGCCCCTCCTGCCCTAGTCTTCGTCCTTGATCTCCCATTGGAGCAGCCATTGGCAGGAGTATCATGTGTCAGTGAAGCACATTTTCTACTCTTCTCTCTTTGTGAACTATGCAAACCAAGATAGTCACAAATGTTTTCTTGTTTTTTGTTTTGTTTTAGGGCCACACCTGGTGATACTCAGGGGTTACCCTTGGCTCTGCACTCAGGGACCCCTTCTGGTAGTGCTTGGGGGACCATAGGGAATGCCGGGAATAGAACCTGGATCTGCCACATGCAAAGCAGACCATATATACATATATATACATATATATGTATATATATACAGCACTTTACCTGTATCTGTTTTTGTGTGTGGTGTCTGTGTTTGTGTGTATATTTGCATGTGTGTTGCTGCTTGGGGTTATGATCTGGTGTTGCCTAATCCTTCGAGACTCATCTGAGCTTTACTTTCAGGGTAAAGTCCCTGAGAGAGAGGCACAGTCTGGACAGATCACAGCTCCCAATGGACAGTGGTCAGTCCATGGTCTGTGTTTTCCCTGAAGCTTTATAGCTGAGGCACCTTTTCTAGAAGGATCTGTGCCTCAGCAGGGATTATGCAGCCCTCCTCTATCTTTCCAAGGCCCCCCTCTTTTCCCTCTTGCACGGGGCTTTCTTCTCCTCCTCAGCAGCTGCAGGAGGATGTGGGCTGGGAGAACTGGAACCGCGTCCCTCTGGGGAGGCCAACGGCTAGTCAGTGAGACGAGCAGCACGGGCTGGGTGTTACTCCTTCCTGCCGGCCCTACTCGCAGAAGGATATATGTTTAAGAGACTGAGCCAGAAAGGAATCCAGTGAAAATGAGCTATGAAACTTGGACATCCTGGAGAAATAATATTTACAGAGGAAACTCTTGAGACAAATTCTCCCCAGCACGACAAGCCGTGGCTGGGGTTTGGGGGCCGAGAATTGAAGCATATGCCAAATGCCTCTGGCTCATGTTTACCTCTGGGAGGCCTTTCTCCGTCAAGGCTGGGACTTCACAAATGGCAACGTCAACTCCACTTACTCCACAGCAAGATGAATGACCACAGAGTCAAGGCACAGAACAGAAAAGAGCTCGGAAATAGAGAGCCAAGAACATCTTCCTTGAGAGATAACAGGCGGGTGGGTTCCTGGGCTATCAATCATGGCTTTCTTGGGGTGCAGGAAGGCAGCGCTAGTGATGAGGAGGCTGCATACATGAACATGTCTGTGTTCCTGAATATCTCTATAGATAGATAGATGTTTGATAGATAAATAGAACTAGACAGACAGACAGAAAGCTATTTAAATTTAGAAGAAAAAAGAGACAGCACACTTAATCCACAAAGGTATATGCTTGGCCTGACCCACCAACTGGTAAGCTCCTGACCACTTCCTTCTTCTTGGGACACTCTATTCCCTAAGATACAACAATTTTGAATTGAGGTCAATTAATACCTCTCCTATGGAGTTTTTCAAGTGGAAAGAAGACTCTCACATCTCTTACTCTAAATCAGTAGCTAGAAATGATTACACTTAATGAGGAAGGTGTGTCAGAAGTTGAAGGAAGCAGACAGCTTGGCCCTTTATGACAGCCTTTCTGTTAATGCAAAGGAAAGTTCTTGAAGGAAATGGAAAGTATTGTTCCAATGAAGACAGAATTGATAAGAAAATGAAGTTGTCTTATTGCTGATCTGAAGAAATTTTGAGTTTTCTGGATAAAAGTTCAAAACAGGGGAGGGAGGAAAGAAGGGATGGGAGAGAGAGAGAATTCATACAGCTACAGTGCATGCTTGGCATGCGTGAGGACCCGATCTTTATCTCTGATATCACGCAGTCCCCCAAACATTATAGGTTGTGGTCCTGATGGTTACCAGCACCAAGAGGCCAAAGTAGCTTATTACTAGGCATAATCACTAAGTTGATAATGAGCCAGGGAATGATCCAGAGTCCTCTGAGCACTGCTAGGGTGACTCCACCCTCCAAAAATCATGGAAAAGCAGGTTATCTAGCCACATTATTCCTGAAAGCAAAAACCTAATAAGAGCAAGCCTCTGTTCAAGTTTCTGAAGATTCAAAGATGTGAGGAAGATGCAGAAGAAAAATTGGACTAGGACAGAAAAATAGTAAAACAGGTAGGGCACTTGCCTTACATAAGACCTACCTGGATTCAATCCCCAGCATTGCATATGGCCTCCCATGTACCACCAGGAGTAATTTTTGAGTACAGAGTCAGGACATGTTCAAGATAAGGCAGCAAGTGCTATGATCCAGAAGGTCTTGTAAGATCACTGATGAAGGTGCCTGTACTCAGGGAGAGATTCTCAGCATAGATACATCCCTCTGTTGGAAGAAGATGCCACCTACAACTTAAATAATTAGAATAAATCAACACCTGGTGAAACCTCAATGCCTATTAGGAACTGATGACTTGAAGTTGAAGTCAAAGCTCCTTACCATTAAAGACACAGAAAGTCAACATTATTACAAATAATGCAAAAGGCCAGATGACAGCATGTCAGGTAAGGTGCTTGTCTTGCACCAACCTGGTTTTAATCCCTGTCACCATGTATTGGTACCCTGATCCCTACCAGGAATAATCCCTGAGTATTACCCAATACCACCCCCTAAAAAAATTATGGTAATGGAGCTGGAGTGATAGCACAGCAGGTAGGGTTTTTGATTTGCACAAAATCAAAATTTTGGGGGCAATCTGGGTTTGATCTCCAGCTTCCTATATGGTCTCTATGCCTACTGGGAATGGTTTCTGAGTGCAGAGCCAGGGGTAACCTCTGAGCACAGCTGGGTGAGGCCCAGAAAACAAACAAAAAGAAACATTAAGGTAAATCTTCTCTGCCTATGTTTTGTAATAGGTCAACCAAATCTGGGCAATGGCACACCTGTTCACATCATGGTCTTCTGAATATTTTAAGCTCTTTCTTGAGCTCTGTCTCAAACTTCAGTCTAGTCACCTATAGGAAATAGCTAAGGTCACCTTCCTGCAGGAGTTGCTCTTTCAAACAATGAGGACATCGAAAAGGACAGAAATATGCTGGACGCTTTGCCTCTGCTGCATCACACATCCTTGCAATGACATTAAACCGATGTTATCATCACAAGCAAAGAAGCAGGTGACTAATGTGCTTTGTGATAGCAGAGCTGGAGAGAGCTGAGTAGAACTTCACTCTGAGGCCACGCCTTTGATTCTGCTCTATTTATACCAACACAGAGACTCATGCCACACCCGGCACCTGACAGGTGGCCCATGAAAGCTACTCTTTTCCTTTGATCTCTCTGAAACATACAGGGTCACATGTGAGAAGTTGGTCCCTTTAAGTATATGAAAGTCTTCAGAGATCCATAGAGACTTTTTAAGTTTCTTTTTTGTTTTGTTTTATTTTACTTTTTAAGTTTCTAATACAGCACTTTTAAAAAGCAACTTGGTCAAGATATACACATAATCGTATAATCTGAGCACTTAAAGATTGCATATCAGGGGCTAAAATGATAGTACAGAGGATAAGGTATTTGCCTTGCATGTAGTCGACCAGGGTTCAATCGCTAACATCCTATATGGTCCCCTGAGCACTGCCAGGAGTGATCCCTGAGCACAGAGCCAGGAGCTATCCCTGAGTACTGCCAGGTGTGACCCCCCTCCCCTTACCAAAAAACAAAAAAAAACATTAATTTTTTTCTTAGTTCAAATTTGGGAGAATATCCCCACCCTCAATTGTAGACTATTTTCTTCATCTTTAAAAGGAGTTCTCTATCAATTAACTACTGTTTCCCTTTTCTCTCCGCCATGTCCCCCACTTAACCCCTGGCCACTACTGACCCTCTTCTGTCTCTATGGCTTTGCCCATGAGGACTCACCAAGTCAGGAGGATTTGGGAAAGTTGATAAATGGCTTCCAGTTTCTCTATGGGAATTAGCTTCCTGTGATAAGATAAAGTCCACTTACCGCAGGAAACGAGAGGAGCCTTGAGTCTCTGTAGCAAAGGCTTCCAAGATCAAGAGGATTTGTGTATTCAAATAAAGGGTGACATCAATCACTCAGGATCACCCCAGGTGAATCAGAAAGTAAGGCAAGAGAGGAAGTGGAGTAGGTGCAAGAAAACAATAGAGACCTGGTCAAAGGGCTGTGGGATAGTCACAGAGTTGGAACACAGAAGAGGTTAATTATCTTAGTGTCAACGTAGATTCTCTAGTTTTTAAATGCAAGAGGAAAAAAAGATGTAAAATTGTATGCAGTATTTACCATTTGTATTCTTCAAATAGGTGATAGGAGAGAGATCACAAGTATTCATGCATGCAAAATTCTCTAAAATAAGATGCATAAAATAAAGCTAGGAGGGGCTTCCTATTTTGCTTCTGTGTGCCCAGAACAGTCTGTCTATCTGGTCTATCCTGTCTACAGTGGCTTTTCTTCCTAGGGCAAGTGGGAGAATGAGAGGTGGGAGAGAGATTTTTTTTCTGCCTTCTCTTAGATTGATTTCCAGTTCAAAGAAACTGAAAAATGAAATGAAATGTTTTCAAAATGAAAACAAAGCAATATGGACTTGATATCTGCAGGCTGGGCCTGCATTCCTTCCAGCTGCCCTGTCCTGAGATTCCAGAAGGGGTTAGCTCCTTCTCCCAGAGCAAAACTTGTGAATTAAGGGTCCCTGGTCTAGACTTCACCACTAGTCACAACACTGGCTATAGGTGATCCAGAAAACTGTCCAGTAGAGTGCAGAATCAGTATCAATTCCCAGATGTGAACTATCAGGGTGTGCCCCCATTTCCATGCCCATTGTGATGCAAATAATTTAGTGGGTACCAGAGTCTAATTAGTTACCCAGCAGTGAAACTGGAGGAATTCAATCATTACAAATGGGGAGAGAGTGGCTGAGAGGAATTCATATCCTGAACCCAATCTTGAGTTATCTCAAGTTCAACGCTACTGGTACTTGGGTCAGACTATTTTTTATTGTGACAAGTGGCCCCATGCTCAGTTGCATGCCCAGCCTTTACTCAAAAGGTGCTTGTGAGTTGTCCCATCCTGCTCCAGTTTTGACAACCAAAAGTGTCTCCAGACATGGGTCAAATGCCCCTGGAAGAATAAAATCCCCTCCCGACCACCATGCACATGCTGCTCCCTCCCTTCCTTTTCAATACTTTCTCTTCCTGACCAACTCAAGGGCTCCCCTTGCCTCCACCCCCATGTAAAGTTGGGGAGTTGATTGGACTTTGTCACGTCACCAGGTTGGGGTGGAAGACGGTCAGCTGGCTCTCTACTTTTAGAGGTTCTCACCTTATTTCTGTTTGAGGGAAAAACAAGGAGGGAGGGGGGAACAATCAGATTTTTATGTACTAATGATCTGTCAACCAGATTTTGAACACCTTCAAGACCAGAAAAGGAAGGTATCTAGGCTGGTGTGACAGGGCCCAGGGCATAGAATTCCATTCCCGTGGTGGTGTTTTTTTCAATCCAGGTGACACTGAGTATATGTAGGATCAGCTGGTTAGCGGCTGAGCTGGGGAGGGGTGAGCCTTCCCCCATTCTCTCTCCCCTCAAGAACATAGTCCCCAACAGACAGATTTTTTTTTTGGAAAGTAAAGAAAAAGAGCCTGTGTTTCTCTGTTTTGATTCATCAGAGGTTCATCCTTGAGGACCCAGTGAAGTGAATGAACAGAATTTTCCGTGGCTCACTGTCTTGGCCACTGGGCCCTATCGGCAAAGCTTAGTGTTTATTTACTTTTGCTCGTGTTATTTTTATTTCAGTTCAGCTGCAGCTCAGTGCGGAAAGCGTGGGGGAGGTGTATATAAAGAGCACGGAGACTGGCCAGTACTTGGCCATGGACACCGACGGGCTTTTATACGGCTCAGTAAGTATGAGACTGACATGCTCCCAGACATGGCCAATGTCTGTGGTTTCCTGAAATCGTGTTACGTTGAGTGATGCAAACTCTAAAGCAACAATTAGTCTCTGTTTGTTATTTTTTCCAGTAGGATTCCCACCCTCTACCCAGTCTTATTTTAGGCACAAACATAAAAGACTTTCTGGCTGTATTGTCTCAAAATGCTCAAATGGATTATCACATAGGGATAGCAGAGTCCTTGATTGAAATTTAGGTAACTATGGGACATTTGTTTCAAAATACCCAATCCTGGGGCCAGAGAGGTAGTAGAGTGGATAAGACACTTGTCTTGCATGAGCTGGACCTGGGTTCAATGCCTGGTGTTTCATATGGTCTTCTGAACCTGCCAGGAGTCATACCTGAGTGTAGAGTCAGGAATAAGCCCTATACACTGCCCCAAACAAACAAAAAACAACAAATAACTTACAGATACCAGGTTCTAACAATTTATATGCTAGATCTTGAAAACCAGGACTTGTTATTATGTTCTGAAAGGGTCACCAAAAAGAATAAAAGTTTAATAACTTTGTTCAACAAGCACATATCAAATGTTTTCAGGGCCATAACACTCAAGATGCATGATCGAACACAATGGCTATGAACCAATTCTGATCAGCAGTAAAAAATCCACCATCAATCAGGAGAAAAGGACATTTTTTTTTGAGGATAGATTGAACATTATTTCTTAGGCTCTATGTTACAGTTCATGAATTCCCCTCCAAATCAGTTTTTCATGCTATTATAAATGTATTACTGTTATGATATACATCATAGTATATACTATTTGTTATTATATACTATTGTGCTATTATAAATGTATTACTATATATTTTATTTATATAAAATAGTTTCTCCCAAACCCAATAGGCTTCAGATTCTCTCTTCCACTAGCAGTATGGTTGTTATTCACCTGATGTATTCAGAGGATGAGCTTCACATATTTGCCTAACTTTTCTGCTTCCTTATTGATAGCTACAAGTTCTATAATACTTAAGAGCCCTGCTCATATTTTTAACTGTTTTCAAAAAATAATTCATCCTGATTAAAAGTGCCTGTGTGTGTTTGTGTGTAAAGGATACATTCATGTTTAAGAAAATACTTCTTAGTGCCTGATAGATAGCACAGCAGTAGGGTGTTTGTCTTGCAAGCAGCCAATCCAGAACGAATGGTGGTTCAAATCCCCAGCATCCTATATGGTCCCCTGAGCCTGCCAAAAGTGGCTTCTGAGTGCAAAGTCAAGAGTGACTCCTGAGTGCTGCTCGGTGTGACCCAAAAACCAAAAATAGAAAAGAAAAGAAAAGAAAATGCCTTTTAAAGACTATCCACCAAGACATTGCAATATTTATCCTAAGGTGGTAAATGGCTTATCATTCAACACAGAAGTGAACTGAATGCCTCACTGCATTCATCGAATTCATTGAAAATACGCATTTTTCAAACTTCCTAACATGAGTGCATGTCACCCTTATAACTGAAGAAAGCACATAATTTAAAAATGAAAACAAGGAAAACAATAGGCGTGAATCAATAGTTAATCTCTATGCATTGGCATCGCATCAGATACAAAACTAATGCTGACAAATCCTTTTTTTAGGGAGGATTTGGCCTTCTGATTCAGCCTGTGACTCAGCCATTAGTGCATGTCAATTTGTCCAACATAACACAGACAGCTGAAGGGGAATATGGCTATTCTTAACATTATCACAGATCACAGGCTTGACACCCACTAAGGGGCATCATAAGGCGAGCAACCCACACAGGCTCAAAACTGGCTATTGCACACTCCCCACCTTGGAACAATATGCATGAGATGTCAATGTCTGCACTAAGTCATTCTAGGGGAGCCAGAGCTGCCCCAGTTACATACCCTATCTGTGGTCTATCCAGAACGACAGTGACATTCACAGAGTCTCACCCAGCTGCCACCACACACAAACTGGACTACAGAGGACTAAGAAGCAGGATGTTCCACATGACATTGGTCCCTACTTATCCACTCAAGATAACTATTGGATGCATCTCTATAAAAATCAAATTAAACTGTCCACATGTTATTTGAAAGGGTTTGTGTCTGAGGGACAGACAGAAAGTCAATAAGATTCCATCTTTTCACTCAGAGGAGCTTGCATGTAAAAGGGCCAACAGGCCCACAAAAAGAGACATAAAAAGGGAATCGGATACCAGAAATGGGTTCATGAAGCACTTCTGGGGAAGAGATGACAGGCAGGTCACGTATTATGGAACTGAAGCAAAGTAAACATTCAGCAGTGTGATTTTTTTAACACTTGGTAGGTTTCAGATCCAAATATTTGTACAAGTATACTAATACTTGACAAACAGAAAGTTCAAATAACTTGGATTCTTCCTACTAATAGATAAGTGACCAGTGAAAGAAGTAGTGGATGGTAGATCATTTTCAAGTAAATATACATGGGAGTTATCTTTCCAGTTCAGTGCATTTACAGCTGCATCGGACTGTGCTGTTTAAATATGCCACAATTACATAGCCAGTCTGCTGTCCAAGGACAGTCAGATGGTTTCTAATTTATTGCAGCGACACCCAACACTTCAAAAACTGTCCTTGAAAAGTGGTGTATGCTTGCTCAATTGCTTCCTAAAGAAAACTTCCTAGGAATTAAATTGCTGGGACCAGGTAAGGCACCTTTTACATTTGACACATTGCCAAATGACTCAAAGCAAAGCTGACTAATTTATCTTACAAATGTTGTATGAAAATTTCCTACAGTCTCACTAAAATGATGACTTGTAATTGTTTTTTTTTCATTTTGCAGATAGTATAGCCAACATTTACTGAATCATTTTCAATTTGAATTTCTTGCCACTGAGTTTTACATATGTTTTCCTGAATTTATTACCCATTTTTGTTAATAAAGGCCATTCCCAGAAGAACTTGGCTCACACAGCCAGTGGTACTCAGAATTATCACTCGTGATGCTCAAGGATCATGATGACCACATTCAGAAGTGCTTAGGAGACTATGTGGGACAATGGATCAAATTCAGTACCCTAACCACCATTTGAGCTATCTCCCTGCCCTCTATTACTTCACCTTTCTTTGTTTTGGGGTTACATCTGGCAGGACTCAGGACTTATTCCTGCCTCTGTACTCAGGGATCATTTGTGGCAGGGATAGGTAGACCATATAGGGTGCTGGTAATCTAAAGTGGGTTGTCATGTACAAGGCCAAAATCCTATCCACTTTGCTATTTTCCATTCCCCTATTTTCCTTTTGGAGGTTGGACCACACCTAGCAGGGTTACTCCTGGCTCTGCATTCAGGAATTATGCCAGAGATCAAACCCAGGTCAGCTGTGTGCAAGGCAAATGCCCTTCTCGCTGTATTATCACTCTGGCCTCTTTTGCCAGTTTTTAAAACAGCAAATGCAGCATATCCTTTTAATAATCAGTCTAAACCTGAATAGTCTGATTATATCTCTCCTTGTGCACCCACATGAAAATGTGGGGAAAAGAGGTCTGAGAGATAGTGTGCATGGGGCTAATTGAGTTTGATCCCCGGTATCCCATATGGTTCCTCGAATCCTGTCAAGAGTCATCCCTGCATGCAGAACTAAGATAAGCCCTGATCACTGCAGTCTGTGGCCCAAAACAAAACTTGCCAAACAACCCACTAAGTTCTGCTCTCTTTTGGCTTGATCTTTTTAGCAAACACCGAATGAGGAATGTTTGTTCCTGGAAAGGCTGGAGGAAAACCATTACAACACCTACACCTCCAAAATGCATGCCGAGAAGAACTGGTTTGTGGGTCTCAAGAAGAACGGGAGCAGCAAGCGTGGTCCTCGGACTCACTATGGCCAGAAGGCGATTTTGTTCCTCCCTCTGCCCATCTCCTCTGACTAGAGAGACATGCTGAATACTCCCGAGGAGCCTGATGGGGTTCTACGCAGCTGACCCCAGATTGTTCCCTTGACCATTGGCTATGCTCACTCCTGGCTCCCCCTGAGCCTGAACCCTTAAACAATGCACTTCCCCATGCCCAACACCCTCCTTTGGCCTCTAGAGCACTTTACCCAAGCCCAGTTTGGAAGGGAAGGACCAAATTGCTTCCAGGGGCCAACTGGCTGCCCATGGTGGGTCTGGTTTGAATGTCCAGTTGCTTCTGGGCTCCTGCAGGCTGAGCCTTTTTGTGCCAACATGAGGCCAAATGAGATGTGGGAAGCATCTGCCAAGCCTCTAGTAAGGGCATCCAGTTCCCTCTGCTAAGTGAACCCTGCTTGTGATTTCCCCCCAACATCTGCCCAGCTCCCTTGGTCCTTGCAAAGCCCCACAAATACTGGCAGAGAAGCTCACAGTGATGTTACATGAATAGAAAGAGAATCCAAACAATCTCCCCTTAGGTACAAAAGAGATGAAAGGCCAGGAGAGTTGAAATGGTGGTGGTGGTGGTGTGGGGGAGTATATCTTAGAAGGAAGGGAAGTCTAGATTTCCAAATGGCAGAAGTGAGGTTGGAAGACTGAACCCCAGAAAAGCAGTAGAAACATGTGGCTTCAGGGTTCCTCAAAGCCTGGTCTCAGCTGGTTGCTCCGAGAGTATGAGGTTGGGAGGAAGAGAAGCAGGTTCCTTGAAGGTGGACATTCAGTCAGGCCCAAGGAGTCTATGAGAGTGAAAAGAAAGGAGTGGCCAGGACTGTGAGAATATTTATTCCCCCAAGAGGAAGACTTAGAAGTGTGAAGAGAAGAGCCCAGGATGCTTTGTGCAGAACCTAAGGCAGAGTAGTATTGGGGTGCAGCATCATCCTCATGGATGTTCAGGATGTTGTTTGAAAGGAAATGCAGGCTCTGGGACTCCTGATAGAGTCCTGCCATTTCTCACAAGCTCCCAGGTGTCAACTATGCTGCTTTTTCTTACCCCCACCCCCAACTCCAAGCAGCCAGATCCAGAAGATTGGAGCACAAATGAAGGTGACTCAAAGCCATCCCACCCCCCAATCTGCCTGACCTTACTATGAAACACTGCATTCCCACCATCTCCCTGAGCATCAGAGTACACCCACAGCCCTCCTACTTGCATGAAGGGGCATGGATGCAAGGCACTTTGACCCGATGCCTACACACTGTCCACGCAGAAGAGCTACAAAGCATATTGCAAAAACCGTTAAACCCTAGCAAACAGGTTTCCAAAGGGTCCCTGTATGATTACTTATGATTACTTATATAAATATGCTTCCTATTTAAAGTAAACTTGACCCAAATGGCTAGCAAATTAGAAACATTGTTCATCTCTGATATATAATACTGCTGACATGCAAAGGCCTTTAAGCAGCCATTGAAATTCACTGTGAGACTGTTTTAATCATATTTAAAAGTATATAGCTCAGAGGCAATTGCACTGATTAACATTCAGCTATTAGGAATGATAATAGGAGGACATGATATATAAGCTACTCAGTCATCTACTACTTACACTACATTTACCTAGAAAATGAGATTTATTTTTTTCCCTTCCACTATGTTGAAACAAATTTTCCTTTGGAAATGGGGATTCTTCTGTAACCATATAATCATTGTGGATAAAGAAATGATGAGAATGTTAGCTTATGTTTTTTGTAAAAAACTGAATTAATCGTTAATTAAAGTAATTCCTTGGCAATGGCTGTCATATGTAGAATGCAAGAGCAATGGCAATTTGTGAAAATTCACAGTGACAGTGTAACTGAAAAACTGAGCTAAGTTACAATGATGGTTCCTCACACCATTCTGCATTTGTACAACATAATGATTTCAGAACTTTAGTTTTGTTACTTGGGCGAAATGATTCTGTTTTATTTGAGACAATCTTTGCAGGCAAGTTGAGGATAGTACAGTGTAACTTTAAAGCTTTTTACTCTGAAGATTTAGCCAGAAAAAGTACCTAGAGAGGAAATCCAAGATATTAATAATGGTCCATAATTTCTAGCATCCGAATCAAATTCAAGTATAATGCTAGCCAAGAAAAATTAAATCCTGTTGCTAACAGATGAAACAGAACTCTGTGGTTTCTGAAATCCAAATACTGTAGAAGGAACAGAGGCTGTAACTTCTACTACCTTTGCCAGTCATCTTGGGTAGATTTGTTCAATGGATTTAAGTGCCTACTTTGTACCAGATACTGGAAGGAGTACTAGGGATTTTGGGAACCTGTCTGTCTGGTCTGCTGCTGTATTCTCTCCCTGGGCATTATATTTATGATGAAAAACACTGTAGAGTCATTTTTCCCATCCAGTATAAATACCGACTTCATTGGTTCCTTCAAAATAAACACCAAGTACCAGAAACCCATGCTTTGGAAGAATTAGCAACCCCCAAGCGTAAAATGAATTCCTACTAAAGTGTAGAGACAAGGGAATGCAAAGACTTAACATTTTCAACTACAGAACTGTGTTGGCTTTAGGAGGGGGGACTGCTCTAAAAGTAGGGAGAATCTGTAAGAAGGAAGGGAGTAGCTGCCATTTCCACACACTATTTTGAACATGCTCTGATTTCTCTAACACAGAACATTGCTGCTGTTCTCTCTCTGTGTTCCCTGAGTAAAACTTGTGGCAATGTGCCTGTAACATAGTTCCTGTGCAGACTGATTTTCAGACCAATTTTTATGAGTGGCCCAACATGCTATACCAAGTAGCAGGAACATGCCTGTATGTGATTGTTCTCAGAGCAATGATGGAGATGGTGGTGATGTATACTTGGAAGGGATGATAATAAAAGCCTCTGATGGCCAACAGTATACTTGGAAAAAATACTGACTGGTGCCTCATGTTTCCTCA
>PVKC010036175.1:0-13289 GCA_004027635.1 Crocidura indochinensis
ATTTTTTTTTTGGTTTTGGGGTCACACCCGGCAGCGCTCAGGGGTTACTCCTGGCTCCATGCTCAGAAATTGCTCCTGGCAGGCACAGGGGACCATATGGGGCACCGGGATTCAAACCGATGACCTTTTGCATGAAAGGCAAACGCCTTACCTCCATGCTATTTCCCGGGCCCCTATTATTAATATTTTATTATGACAATCTTACATAAAAATTATCTAAGATTCTGAATGTCAGAATCTTAATTTTAATTTTATTAAAACCATTGTAATTTACAAAGTCCTTCATAGTTGGGTTTCAAAAATACAAAGTATCAGGGACAATCTGACCACCAGTATTCACCTCCCTCCAACAATGTTTCTGAAGTACATCCCATAGCACTCCTTCTATCTCCCAGTCTGCCATATAACAGGCCCAATTTAAGTTTAGATTGTTAGAGTTTGGGTCTCCTAATTCCATTGTTGTTGCCTTTGGCATGGATATTTAGTTCTTTCCTTTTTTCCTCCCCTGTTTGTTTAACAATACCAATGCACCTGTGACTACTTGGCCCCTGGACCCCATCCTTTCATATTTGTGTTTCTCCTCTTGTACTTAGTTTTTTTTACTTTTCCTCACTATACTCTAGTCTAGGGCCACAGGTGTTCAAGACAATCATTTAAACCTGAATGTTAGAATCTTAATTACTATCAAAAAATTTAATACATTCAAATGTTGGCCAACTGAAGGAACATATTAAATCTTTACTCAGGGTCTTTATTATCTATAGTGATAGAAGAATTTGCTAGAATAAATCTATTCTAATTTTAAGGAGGTGAGTGTAAAACCTCACACAAATCTAAATAAAATTAACTATACATAATATACACAAGCTGTGAGTTTCCATTTGTTGATGAATCTCTGATTTGGTTGTTTACCAATCAAGAGGACAAGGGTGATGTGAGAAAAATAAATATACTCAGATATTTGACTTTCACAGTTGGTTAGTTTATGGTGGTTATAGTCTGGTAAAAACTTAGAAACATTAGTTTCTCCCTCCAAGAGTTTGCATAAAAATCTCCAAAGATCAGTCTTCAGAGGATCTGACTTTTCTTGTATACATGATTTAACATTAAACATAAAATGTATGAAATGGGGGCTGGAGAGATAGCATGGAGGTAGGGTCTTTGCCTTGCATGAAGAAGGCTAGTGGTTCGATTCCCAGCATCCCATATGGTCTCCCGAGCCTGCCAGGAGTAACCCCTGAGCACTGCCAAATATGACCCCCACAAAAAAACAAAAACAAAAAAAATTATTTTATTTAAAAAAATGTATGAAATGACCCTCTGAAGGAGACAAAGTATTTGGAAATCACGTATTTGATAAGGGATTGTTAAAGGAAATCTACAATTTGAGAAAAAAATGGTAAATAATACAAATATTTGTCAAAGGACTTGAAGACATGGGTCCAAACAAGATATTCAATTGACCCTAAACACCTGAATATCTAGATGTACACTATCATTTATTCTCTCTAAGAAAATGCACATCAAAAACATTATGAGGTATCAGGGACTAGACTAAGGGCGCAGAATTGAATAATTCCCTAGACCTAGGAGATAGAAGGCGATGCGAGGGTCCATTCCACAGGAATGAGAGCTCTTGGAAAGAAAGGGAGAGAAGGGAAGTGAATTGGGCTTTGGGTTTCGCCCTGTGGGGAGAAGGAAGTTAGAGGGCGGGACGAGTAGGGGTCAAGGGGCGGGGCTGACCCTGCAAATGGGCCAATAGGCGTCTGGCTACCGCCTGCCTTTGAGCCGCGACGCCCTGCGAGGAAGGTGGGCTTGGGACCCCACTGGCGCGTGCTGCTCTTTGGGAAGACTTTGCTGGGGCCCCACAGCCTCAGCGGGCAGGTGAGCGAGCTTAGACTTCCAAGGAAGCGGTGGAAGGCAGCCTGAGGCGGTAGTTGGGCCTTTCCAGCCTGCGCAGGGGGGCTGAGGAACAGGGTGAGTAGCTAGACTCGAGGTTGAGTTCGACAGCATTTCCGCATTTCCGGTCACAGGCCTGAAGCGGTCCCCAGAGGTCAGAGGGCAGGACCAGGAGGCTGTGCGTGTATGTAGGACCTCGGGACTTTCAGACGGCCCCTCGGGGAGGGCTCAAAGTTCAGGGACCAGCGAAAGGACTGTGTGTGGTGCTGATGCCGCCAACTGTGCGCGGAGGAGCCCACGTGCAACCACGTGCAGGGAGCCACGGAAGTGCGTGTGCGCTCACACCTGTGGCATTTGTGTTGTGCCCTCTACCCCCACCATTAGAGGGAGTCACGTGACCATTGGGGACTTCCTCCCCCACCCCGGTCTACTAACCCGTGGGTGGGTGCATGTGTGGTGAGAGAGAGAGAGGAGGAAGAAGAAAGGAAGAAGTAGAAAAGAAGTAGAGAAGAACAGAAGAAAAGTAGAAGAGAAAAAAGAAGTAGGAAAGAAGAAAAGAAGTAGAAGAGAAGAAAAGAAGTGGGAAAGAAGAAAAGAAAAGAAGTAGAGAAGAACAGAAGAAAAGAAGAAGAGAAGAAGTAAAAAAGAAGAAAAGAAAGGAAGTAGAAAAGAAGAAAAGAAATAGAGAAGAAGAAGGAGAAGAAGAAGAAGAAGAAGAAGAAGAAGAAGAAGAAGAAGAAAAGGAGAGAGGGAGAGAAAAGGAAGGGGGAAGGAAAGGAGGGAAGGAGAAGGAGAGAGAAAAAAGAAGGAAAGGAGAAAGGAAGGGGAGAGAGAAAGAAAGAAGGAAGAGGAAAGGAGTAAGGGAGGGAGAAAGGAAAGAAGGAAGAAAGAGGGAGGAAGGAAGAAAGAAAGAAATAAAGAAAAAGAAAGGGAGAGAAAAAGAAAGGAAAGAAAAAGAGAAAGTAAAGAAGGAAAGGAGGAGGGAGGGAAGGAAGGAAGAAAGGAAGGAGCTATTTCTAGTAGGACATTTGCTTTTCAGGCAGCCAACATGGAACTGACTTGGGCTTGATCCCCAGCACCCCATATGGTTCCCCCCCCCCCCCAAGCCTTTCAAGAACAATCTGTTTCTGAGCTCAGAGACAGCCAGGAATAACCCCCGAGGGCTGTTGTGTGTAGCCCCCAAGCCCAAAATAAATAAATAAATAAAAATAAATAAGAATTAAATATTGAGATTCTTAACTCACTTTTGCATATTTTGGAAAGAACCTCTTTTGTTAACCATTTTTGCATTTTCATTATTGAGTCAGAAAAAAATAGGTAACTTTATATAAAGAACCATGCTAATTTGCTTCATTTTTAGTGAAGCTAAACTAGTAGTATTTATAGGTCTAAACGCTTCCAAAACCTGTTCTCCAACACTTTGAGACATCCCCAGGCCACAGTTTTTACTGTTTCTTTTTTATTGGTGATTGAGTGATTCAGCGATTAAACAAAAAAGGGTGGTAACCATTGTAAACTTATTACATTCTGGGTAAGAAAAGACCTAATGTGTGTTTTACTGGCATTTTATCCAAGGATTCTTATGGAAGCATGTCGCTCTCATCCCCTCTGTGACTGCTTTTATTGGGAATGAGGAGCACACCCTGTAATGCTCAGAGGTTACCCCTAACTCTACACTCAAGAATCACTTCTGGTGGTGCTTGAGAGACCAAATGGGACGCCACGGATCATACTTGGTGGTTGTGTGCAAGGCAAACACCCTACCCACTGTACCCATCTGTATCTTTCAGATCTCTGATTCTCTGGCTGCTTTGCCTCTCCACTTCCACCCATGAGAAATACGTGTAGACCTCCCTCTGTGTCTTTGTTTCTGTCTTTCCTCCGATGAGATCCCCCTCCACTAGATGGCGCCCATAGCGTTTCTTTTATTTTATTTATTAGGGAAAGATTTGTAGTGTTTTTTAACTTGCCACAGAATAAATAAAAATGTGACTTGTGGTTTATATTATGTTTAACAATTAAAAATAGGAATGTAATGTTGATGTGCATGCTTCTGAAGAATTGCAATACTAATAGTTTGTCTTGGAATGGATCTAATCTTAATATTAGCTAGATTTCAGGCTTTGTTTTGTCTGTTAGGTTAGTCATGGTTCCCAGATAGTTAATGATGAACCTTTTCATTCTTTACATTTAGATAGCACCTCTGTTATGTAAGCTAAAACTTGTCATGAAAATTCCTTTAAACATAAATATGTTACATAATATATATGTATTTGTGTCTTTTTCTTTTCTTTTGGGGAAGTTCAAGCATACAAAAAATAATAAATGAACTCTATGTATCAGATATATAGTTTTAGCACTTCTTAACGAATTTCCATTCTAGTTTCTCCAAAGATCCTGTAACTCTATTTTGAACTAAATGAATGCATATCATTAAAGACACATTCAAAATATAATGTAGTATTATAACTGAAAACTAATGATAAGAACAAAGTATTTTAGGAGTCCAAAGTCTACATACATTCCATCTTGGAGTTGAGAAATTTTTAGAAAGCTTTGTAGAAGAAATGACATTTAACATTCTTCAAGATACTCTGAAGGGGGCTGGAGTGATAGCATTTGCCTCGCGTGTGGCCAACCCAGGACTGACCTGGGTTCAATCCCCGGCATCCTATGTGATTCCCTGAGCCTGCCAAGAGAGATTTCTGAGTGCAGAGCCAGGAGTAACTCTTGAGCACCATCAGGTGTGGCCCAACCCCCCACCAAATTAATTAATAAATTAATTAATTGACACATTAAAATAAAGATACTGTGAAGGTTAAGTAGAGATTTTGCAGTTGAAGAATTGAAGAAAATACATTCTAAGTATTGGTGTGGAGTGATTTGAATAGCAGTTGAATATTGAAGAACTTTAAAAGCAGTTACAGAAGATGTGGTTATTCTGGAAAATTAGTCATTACAGCTTATGAATACAGAAATACCTTTGTCTGTCTTTGTAAATAAAATATAAACTACTATTTCTGTTTTATAGATTTAACAAAATCCTATTTTTTAACAATGCTGAAGTCAAACAACAATTTATTTTCTGAGAATCCAGAGAAAATTGAAAAGTAAGTCTGCCTTAACAAATAATGGTGTTTTAAAATATTTTTGTTTAAATTTCTCTGTTAAATATGCATATAAAAATGATCAACAGAATGATGTTTCAAATATACATATGGTGATCATGGAATTAGGTTGTAAGGAAATAAAGCTTAAATTTTGGGGGGGGGGTTTGGGTCACACCCGGCAGTGCTCAGGGGTTACTCCTGGCTCCATGCTCAGAAATTGCTCCTGGCATGCATGGGGACCATATGGGACACCGGGATTCGAACCGATGACCTTCTGCATGAAAGGTAAACGTCTTACTTTCCATGCTATCTCTCCGGCCCCAAATTTAATAAGGAATAATCAGGGACTGGAGTAATAGTACAGCAGGTAGGGCATTTGTCTTGCATGCAACAGACCTTATTTGATCCCTGACAGCACATATGGTCCCAAGTCTGCCAGGAATGATATCTGAGCACAGAGCCAGGAGTATCTCCTGAGCACTGCCAGATATGGCCCCAAAACCTAAACAAATAAACAAACAAAATACAAACAAAATATCAGAATCTTGCCTGTTTTGCTTCTATTTATTTTGATTTCTAGGTCACTCAAATATATATATACATATATATATATATATACACATATATATTTTTTTTGTTCAGTTGCTTTTTTCTATGGTTAAAAATTGGATATTTGGGCCAAAGAAATAGTACAGTAGGTAGGATTGTTGCTTTGCATAGATCTAACTTGGGTTCATTCCCTGATACACATATGATTCCTCCCAAGTCCTGCCAGGAGGAGTAAACTTTGAGCATAGGCAGATGTGACCTCAAAACTAAAACATAACGAAAACTGGAAGTAATGGTCAAAGAATTGCTCAGAACAAGGAATGATGTCACCTTTTTAAAGTATTGGACAGTGTGCCAATAACCAAGTATGATAGAAAATTCAGTGAAAGCAGGAAGTAAGGGTAGAAATAAAGTATGTCTTAAAGCACGGGTCCTCAAACTTTTTAAAGAGTGGACCAATTCACTGTCCCTCAGACTGTTGGAGGGCAGGACGATAAGAAAAAAAAAAACTATGAAGAAATTATGCACACTACACATTATCTTATTTTAAAGTAAAAAAAGTTAAAAAATACATTTTAAATATTTGTTTAAAATGAAGAAGTAAAGTTAAATCAGTAAATTTACCAGTATTTAAATGAGCACTATAGGCCTGCTTTTTGCTGGTCAATGTCAGTTCCATCTTTCTCACCGCTAGTTGTAACAAATGATGTGAGTGTGCATAGGTTAGTTTAGATCTGGTTGGAGATATCACATGTTTCATTCTGGGAAAAACCAGTTCAGAGATGTAAGTGCTGTCAAAGATGGTTGCCATTTTGAGTGCATGATTCCTGAGATTAGGATATGTCTCGGAGGGAAGAGATGCATAGAAATCAGGAAAGTTGCTTAACTTGAGTATGTCATTCAGAGAGTCACAATTCTGCAATTCAGCCAGTTTCCTTTGGTAAATTGTATCCGCATTTTCAATGTAAATTGAAAATGGGTTATTGAAAAATGCTCTATGTCCTGTTCATGGAGATGAAGCTCTTTAAATCTAAATTGGAACTCCTTTTGCAAAAGGGAACTCCTTTTTCAGAAATGAATCCATACATTTTGTTTGAGTTGTGGGGAAGATGGTAGAAATGCCCATCCTTCACATATTTGATGAAAAGGCCTAATTTTATTTCAGATACTTTCACATATGATTGCATGTCACAGATGAATTTTCTCTTTCCTTGAAGTTGAACATTGAAATTGTTGAGTAGCTCTATTACATCTGTCATAAAGGCAAGGTGCCATTTCCATTTTGCATCATTGAGCTCTGTTTGTTTTTTTTTTAATTTTATTTAAACACCATGATTACAAACAGAACTGTTAGTTGGGCTTCACTTACCAAAAGAACACCCCCTTCAACAGTGCAACATTCCTACCACCAATGCCCCATCCCTCCTACCACACCCCCTGCCTATATTCAAAAAAGGCATTCTCTTCTCTCATTCTTTAACATTGTTATGGTAGTTGTTAGTATATTATTTTTTTAACTGCACTCAATGCTCTTTGAGAAGAGTTTCATATCGTGAGCCAGTCCTTCCGACCCTCTTCTCTGGGTATTATCACAATAATATCTAATTTTTCTTAAAACCCATATAGATAAGAGAGACTATTCTGTGTCTTTCTCTCTCTCCCACTGACTTATTTCACTCAGCATAATAGTTTCCATGTCCATCCATGTATAGAAAAATTCCATGAATTCATCTCTCCTGACAACTGCATAATATTCCATTGTGTATATATACCACAGTTTCTTTAGCCATTCATCTATTGAAGGATATCTTGCTTGTTTCCAGAGTCTGTCTATTGTAAATAGTACTGCTATGAATATAGGTGTTATAAAGGGATTTTTGTATTGTATTCTTGTGTTCCTAGATATATTATCCCTAGGAGTGGCTAGATCATATGGGAGCTCAATTTCCAGTTTTTTGAGGAATCTCCATATTGTTTTCCATAGGGCTGAACTAGACAAAATTCCCACCAGAAGTGAGTTCCTTTCTCCCTACATTCCTGTCAGAACTGATTGTTCTTGTCCTTTGTGATGTGTGCCAGTCTCTGTGGCATGAGATGGTACCTCATTATTGTTTTGATTGGCATCTCCCTGATAATTAGTGATGTGGGACATTTTTTTCATGTGCCTTTTGGCCATTTGTATTTCTTCTTAGAGAAATTGTTCATTTCTTCTCCCCACTTTTGATAGGGTCAAATGTTTTTGTCTTGTTAAGTTCTGTCAGTAGCTACTTGTATATCTTAGATATTAGCCCCTTGTCTGACAAGTATTGGGTGAACAGTTTTTCCCATTCTGTGGGTGGCTTTTGTATCGTAGGCACTATTTCCTTTGAGGTGCAGAAGCTGTAATCTGTGGAAACAAGTCATATAAATGTTTCAGCCAATGGATTTCTGTGTGGTATATAGCATCTTCAGAGGCAACATTTAGCTCAGACAGAAATTCCTGAAATTGTCTGTGAGATAATTGCTTTAGTTATAATGAGTTAACACAAGATACTGCAATTTTCATACCAAAGTCCCACTTCAGTGATTTACTACACAGCGCCTGTTGGTGGTTGAGGCAGTAGATGGCTATTGGATGAGAATGGTTAAATTTGTCTATATCTTGGTTAATGTGAGCAGTTATTTCTTTCTTAGACCCCCATCATGCTAGGAGCACTATCAGTTGTCACCCTGGCTGGTTTTGCCCAGTCCAGTTCCAAACCACAGTTTGGCAAACCTTTTCATAGATATCCTCTCCTGTGGTTGTTCTTTGATGGGCAGCAAGCTCTCCTGTGACTTGAAAATAGTCATTTGTCCCACGAATAAAAATAAATTGTGGAGAATCACAAACATCATTTCTTTTGTTGAGTGCCAAAGAAAAAATAAGAAAGTATTTTTGTGGAGTTTTGCAAATGCTGATACAAATTGTCTCCCATTTCTTCAAATTTTTTGTGTAATTGTAGATCCTGAAAGACTCACTGTACTAAATTGATCCTTTTTCTCTGGACACATCTCTTTGACAAAAACACCCAGCCATGTGTGGCCCATAGGCCGTAGTTTGAGGACTTCTGGCAAAAAAGAATGTAAAATAGAAAATAGGGCTGAGGGAAATAGTTCAAATGGTACTGAGTTCAGTGTTTAGTACTACTTGCCCTCACAGGCTGGGCCAGCAACCTTTGTAGCCCTGGTAGCCTCCGAGAGTGAGTTCCTCAGCACCGTCCATACCTCTGGGTTGAACATGAGAGTAGCCTCATCTGTCTAAAAGAACTCCATTAGGTATCTATAAGAGAAATAAAAGAATGGAAAATATGTAGCCTGTTAATTATGAATTTTCACATGTTAATTGTTCTAAGTTCTAAATTCTTTGTATACTTGTCAGCCTGCTTTAATGAAGCACTGAGTAAATTTTTCAATGAAGAATTGAGAGGTTGTTAATAGGGTTATTAAAATGACAGACAAAATTCAAATCTATCTGAGGAGATTAAACAAACATATGGAGAGTTAATAAATAACATGACCCAGGAAATCTTATGGGAAAGTTACATAGTAATTTACCAAACTCAGTGAGCCTAAACAGTAACACAGAGCCTCAACTAGTACCAACCACAGCCCGCTATATTTGTAGACAATATCTTTATTACACCATGGAGAAATATAACAGTTATTTCAAGTTGACCATTGATGATCTAAGTTTTGATAATTCCATTTGCCTTTGTGTTGTTGGGTTTTTATTTACTTGTTTGTTTTTAGACCCCACCCAGAGGTACTCAGGACTTACTCCTGACTCAGCACTCAGAAATCACTCCTGGCACGTTCAGGATGGGATGCTGGGGCTTGAACCCAGACAGGTCCTGGGTTGCTGCATGCAAGGCAAATGCCCTTACCCACTGTGCTATCACTCTGATCTTTGTGGTAACAGCAATATGAAATAAATTTTTTTGTGCCTGCATGGAGGCAGGCTATGGTGTGGGTAGAAGATTGAGGGTGCTGGTGAAGGGAAGATCACACTAGTACTGGGATTGGTGTTTGAACATTTAATGTTTAAAATGACTGTATTTTGAACAACTTGGTAATCACAGTATTATAATAAAAATTAGAAAAATATTCTAACGTATAATATTTTATTGTAATATTATATTATAATAAAAACTAGAAAAATATTCTAATGTAGAATATTCTATAATATAGAATATTTTATTATAATGCTTTATTAAAATAAAATTAGAAAAATAAAGTAATGTGGCCGTAGTGGGGCTGGAGTGGGATGACTAACAGGGTATTTGCCTTGCATGCAGCTGACCTGGGTTCGATTCCCCATATATTCCCTGAGTACTACCAGGATTAATTCTTAAGCACAGAGCCAGGAGTGCCCTGAACAAAAAAACAAATAATGTAACCACAGAATTCATCATCCATGTTGAAACCATTTGACTCAACTATGAATAACTTTGTTAATCATGATGTTTTAGGGCCCGGGAGATAGCATGGAGGTAAGGCGTTTGCCTTTCAGGCAAAAGGTCATCGGTTCGAATCCCTGTGCCCCATATGGTCCCCCGTGCCTGCCAGGAGCAATTTCTGAGCATGGAGCCAGGAGTAACCCCTGAGCACTGCCGGGTGTGACCCAAAAACAAAGCAAAAAAAAAAAACCATGATGCTTTAATAAAATAATTTTTTCAAAAACAATTCAAAATTGGAGCCAAAGAGATAGCATGGAGGTAATTCTTGTATGCAGAAGGTCAGTGGTTCAAATCCCGGCATCCCATATGGTCCCCCGAGTCTGCCAGGAGTGATTTCTGAGCATAGAGCTAGGAGTAACCCCAGAGCGCTGCCGGGTGTGACCCAAAAACCAAAAAAAATAATTCAAAATTAATGATGGAAAAATATCCTGGAGGTGAAGCCTGTTATTGTTCTCAAACATTATTGCTATCAGAAGTAAATTGATTGGAGCCTAGAATAGGCTACTGACAGTGAAAATAAAAAAGGAAATGATAAACTCAAAAGTATTACGGAAGACTGGAGAAATAGTGAGTTGGGCATTTGCCTTGCCCTGGCTGACCCAAGTTTGGTCCTGGGCACTACATATGATCAGCTGATCCCTTCCAGGAATGATCCCTGGGCACAGAGCCAGTAGTAAGCTCTGGACACCTCAGGGTGTGGCCCCACCAACCAAAAATAACCAAAACACTATCCAAAAAAGTATTATAGGGAAGATTCAGTAACATGTTATGTATCTGGATATATATGGTAGATAAAAAAAAAAAAAGGCTATCCTGTGGTTTAAATTTTAGGTGAATGGGGAATGATGGCATCTCTGGGGTGGCAAAAGGGGGCAGTCATAAAGAAGATTTAATTTTATGGAGAGATTGAATAGTAAATCTAAGTATATTCTTTTTCCATCTTATTAATGTTTCTTTGGATTTTATGGAATATTCCCTATGCAGACAACAACATTGTAAGACTAAACTATTATTATTATTATTATTATTTTGGTTTTTTGGGTCACACCCGGCAGTGCTCAGGGGTTACTCCTGGCTCCATGCTCAGAAATTGCTCCTGGCAGGCACGGGGGACCATATGGGGCAGCAGGATTCGAACCGATGACCTTTTGCATGAAAGGCAAACGCCTTACCTCCATGCTATCTCCCGGGTCCCTAAACTATTATTTTTAAAAAAGATTCGCTTGCCTTGCAATGGATTCTGAAATAAAATTAAGAAAGCTCTTACCATTAGCTAATAATAGTGGCTGGCTGCATAAATTATGCAAATTGTATGCAAATATACAGACTATAGTGAACCAGAACCCATTATAGAAATCTGAAATTTAGTTGTGTGCTTCATGGCAAGGAATGTCTGAATGATTAGCTTCCCCACCTCCAAACCCATGCCTTAGATTTCTAATGATCTTCCTTTATTGGCAATATTTCACATGTGTGGTCACAAATCTTTGCTGAGATCATTAAGTACATCCACTAGAAGACATTTGGATTTCTGTGTAGGATTTTCCTGAGTTTTTCTCATAGCCATGATTAAGATCATATGATGAATCTTGTGAATCATCATGTCTAATCATGGAAATAACCCTGGGACCTTCAGAAATAATCCCAATTTTTAAAAATATGAAACGTTTCACGAATTTGCGTGTCATCCTTGTGCAGGTGCCATGCTAATCTCTATATCATTCCAATTTTAGTATATGTGCTGCCAAAGTGAGCACAATAATCCTAAATTTTATGTGTTCATATATATAAACACATATATATATCAAACATTGTAATTTGAAAAATATAATTAGCTATATATTAGGTATTATTAAAGGTAGAAAATTAAGCAATATAATAAAGTGATTATATCTGAAGGATAAAGTACATTAGGATAGCTGAATATATGCAAAAATTTCATTAATCACTGCAGATTTACAAGGTGATCATCAATTTTATTTTCTTAGGTTTTCTGTAATTTGTATGTTTCTGGAACAAAAGCATCTATAAGGACATTAATTTGCAATAATATAGAATACTATAGAATACCAATAACGGTGTCAATAGTACTTTGAAATTATATGTTTTTTGTAGTACTTTAAGATACTAAAGTGAGAATTATATACTACTTTTTTTATATTGGAACAGATTTAAAATTCCTGTAGTAAGCATTTAAATTTGAGTTGATGGGAGTTACTATTTACTATTGTATTTAGGTTATTTGTCTCATATTTATATCATTAATGATGAAAAAGACTGAGGAAAGGGTTTTATAGGATAAATCAAAAATTGTGACAAGTGTATAGGATGTAAAATATGTAATTAAGTAATGCTTAATTAATGTTTTTATATTACAGCATTATTAATTAGATTCAAATTTTATATTCTATAGTTATCCAGGCAATGAAAAATCATTTGATTGGTTTCTCCCACCTACTCCATTGATTTCAGAAATTCCGGATACTCAGGCATTAGAGAAAGAAATAGAAACTCGTAGACTGTTAGGTAAGTTACATTATTTGTAAATCCAAACCCATGAAACTCATGTCGATCTAAGGAATCTAGTAATACATTGAAATATAAATTAGTTTAATTTACTGGAATAAAATGTGACTTCTCACTAAAAATGGTGTTATCAAAATTTAAAATGTTGGGGCCCGGGAGATAGCATGGAGGTAAGGCGTTTGCCTTTCATGCAAAAGGTCATCTGTTCGAATCCCGGTGCCCCATATGGTCCCCCGTGCCTGCCAGGAGCAATTTCTGAGCATGGAGCCAGGAGTAACCCCTGAGCACTGCCGGGTGTGACCCAAAAACCAAAAAAAATTTTTTTAAATGTTTTCTCTATATTTTATATGCATAGATTTATACATAATAGCATAGGTACTTGTTTTATTACTCCATGAATCTTATACTCTTAACATTAAAACTCCTGCCACTGCCATTTAGTTGTGGTTTTAAAAAATTATGTTTATTGGGACAACACTGGTTTATAAGCCTGTAAGTTTAAGCTCATCACAGTCTCTCTGACCCTCATCACTCAGTTCACTTTCCCCAACTTCATTCAAAATGTGTTTGCTTTCATTGGCCATTATGTATTTCTTTGCTCTGTTTCTTTGGTCACTAATAAGAGAGGTCATCCAGAATTTTCTTCTCATCCTGACCTGGCTTAGCATAAACATATCTAATTCCATATATATTATATAAAAAGACATTTTCAAGCTAGCAAGATAGTACA
>PVKC010036176.1:0-13287 GCA_004027635.1 Crocidura indochinensis
TGGTTCCTGTGTGTTCACTTGGGACATTCACAGAACCATACTCTGTGATGCTTTAAATTGTTTTAACCTTGTTCTGTGATCAGTTAAGTTGAGAAAAGAAACCAAAAGTGAGAAAAGGAGGGAAGCAAAAAAATATGAAGGTGGGGCCCGGGAGATAGCATGGAGGTAAGACGTTTGCCTTTCATGCAAAAGGTCATCGGTTAGAATCCCGGTGCCCCATATGGTCCCCCGTGCCTGCCAGGAGCAATTTCTGAGCATGGAGCCAGGAGTAACCCCTGAGCACTGCCGGGTGTGACCCAAAAAAAACAAAAAAAAATATGAAGGTAAATTCCTTCCCTTGCCTTTATCTGCTAATGTGAGAGAATGAAATGTAAAGAAAAGAGGCTGTACCCCATTAGCACAAATGATTTCCAGGCCTGTCTAGACACTTCAGAATTCCTTTTTTAAAATAACAAAAGTGTCTGGTTGTGGCTTGCATTGAAGAGGTAAGATTCTTTTTACAAATAGACTTAGCTGATCTGTTTACATGTTATCACTGATAAGAACTTTAGAGCAGGCCTGTATGAGACTGTCCTCCTGATATAAGGCCTCCAGGTCTTCTTGTGGAAACTTTGGACTGATTTTCAAATAGTTTTCAATCCAGCTTCAATACTAGTCATTGTTCACTTGCAAAGATGTAAAGGGCCTCACCAAGGCGAGGAGAGATGGAGGAAAGCACAGAGTAGGGGTGATCACTACTTACGGCAGCAAGATGGGAAGGTACTGTTGATCTGTTCCATCACCTCCGTAAGGTCCGTGCTGGTGTCCTGTGGGGGGACCAGCAGGTCCTCAGCTGCTGTAACCACCAATAAAAAGAACAAAAGGTTTTAAAATTAATTAGCTTTCACCAAATCCAAATTTTAAGAGAAAATATTGGTGTCATAATAAATGACAACACAAAAGGCTATTCCTTGAAAGACGCAAGTGTAGAGGGAAATGCCAAAACTATTTTAAACAGAAATTCATTAGCAATATAACTTTACTCAAAATGTTCTAGATGCTTCTATTGACAGAATTCATATGTCAGGAAAAAATGCATGAGTGAAATAGATTGTAGCTGTTTATTTTATTTATTTATTTATTTATTTTTTTGGTTTTTGGGTCACACCCGGCAGTGCTCAGGGGTTACTCCTGGCTCCATGCTCAGAAATTACCCCTGGCAGGCATGGGGGACTATATGGGGCACCGGGATTCGAACCGATGACCCTTTGCATGAAAGGCAAACGCCTTACCTCCATGCTATCTCCCGGGCCCCGTAGCTGTTTATTTTAAATGTAGTAGTTGGGAGTTCATCCTTTCACATGACAAATATTTTTGTTTGGTTTCTAGAAAAATATCTTACCCATGTATTTTTCTTTCCTATCTCACTTTTGGGGACTTCAGCATATACTTCTGCTTGAACATTTTTGGTTTTCTAATCTATAGACAAGCTTGTTTTATTGATATCAAATAAAAACAATATTGATATTTTGGGTTTTGTTTTTTAGTGTGTCAAAAAATAAAGTAAATTTGGTTGAAAGGATGTGTCCTTATGATTTTGTATTTCATTGACAGCAAAATATAATGCTTACTACCTGGTTAACAAAGTCCTTCTTGGAAACAATAAAGGTCCCCTTATGCATAATGGCAAGCTGGTGGCCCCTGAACCAAGTGGGAGTGACAGTGGCACCTCCTGCTGTAACAAGGTACACGCCTAGTAACTGTTTGGTATTTACCTGCTGTAAACTCTGGGAAAAAGAAAGCCAGGATGGATCTAAGAGCACTGTTTTTGTTATGTCTGTTGTTGTTTTGTTTTTTGGGGGGCCACACCCAGTGACACTCAAGGGTTACTCTTGGCTATGCACTCAGAAATTGCTCCTGTCTTGGGGGATTGAACCTTGGTCCATCCTAGGCTAGCAAGGGCATGCGCATTATGGCTTGCACCACTGCTTCAGTCCCTAAAAGCTCCATATTTAATATGATATTATTCAGCATTATTCTTATATACACACACAAAAAATTCAAGACAGAAACTTTGCTGAAACAAAAAAACAAAAATTCAATCATTTCTAGGGCAAATAAAAAAAGCATAATCAGCCTATCTTTAACCAAAATTCAATTTACCACTACATGTTTTATAAGCCAGTCCATTGTAGCTTATGATTTGAAAACATTTGCCTTTTATTAAAGGCTTTGTAACTCAGTCAAGACGTAAGAAAAATGTCAAATTCCTCAGTGCCCTATAGCACATGTATATAAAGATGTTATTTTCAAATAAAAAGCAAACAAATGGCTAAGCTGCATGGGCAGGGGCAAGGGAGAAACACGAACCTGTAGAGTGGAACTGTGGGCCCGACTCCTGGTCAAGCGAATAGCTCAGTGAAGACTGTTGGGGTGAAGCCCAGGGGGAGACGCCATTGATTCGAGAATCAGATTCAGGCTGGAATCAGTCAGACATGAGAATTAAATGAAGGTTCAAATAACAAAGATAAATTTTTTTCCTTCCCCTGCCCCTCTTGCCAGTCATTCACTCATGCTCTGTTCTTTGCAACTGTTATTTTCAAATACAGATTAACTTCAGTTGTGTGAGTTCCTCTTCCTTGATTCAATTGAGACCCATGTGGTCTTTCCATTCATACTGCCACAGTGAAGGACTCATTTGGTTATATTATATTGAATTATTATATATGCATCAAGGTATGTTTCATCCTTGATAAGCTTTTCCTTTATTTGCTCTATTCTTTTTATGTGACCCAAATAAATTTTTTAGAAACATGCTTCACTCATCTTACAAAATTCTAACACTGCTCCTATTCATATAGGGAAGTTATTCCATTTCAAAACCAGATCGCAGATAGGTGTGGTATTAGGATTATGTCTCTGAGAGCCCATTATTCATTTTGTAAATGAACAATTTATAAGATATTGTCCCATAAATAGACAAAGTAAAATCAGTATTTATTATTTATGTTTTAATAATATCTTTATTAAAGCACCATGATTACAAACATTATTTTAGTTGGGTTTCAGTCATAGAAAGAACAACCCCCCTTCACCAGTGCAACATTCCCATCACCAGTACCCCCCATATCCTTCCTCCGCTAGGCCCCTGCCTGTATTTGAGGTAGGCATTCTACTTCTCTCACTCATTAACATTGCCATGATAGTTGATAGTGTAGTTATTTCTCTAACTACATTCACCAATCTTTGTGGTGAACTTCATATCATGAGCTGTTTCTTCCAGCTTTCATCTCTATCCTCTCTGGGCATTATTACAATAATGTCTTTTATTCTTTTGAAAACCCATAGATGAGTGAGAATATTAAAACAATACTGGAGAGAAGTTGAGCCTGTTTTGAATTCAAATAATTGGTTCTGTACTATCACTAAGAAGTTTTCATTCACATGCCCCCAATCTCTCCTATACAAGGAAGGCAAGTGAAACATTGTAAGAGAACAAGATAATCAAAAAGATTTTGTCTACTGAACTGAGCTGACCTTGGGGGTGAGTTTGGAAGGGTCCTTGGGACATGGGTAAATTGAAATGAATCAGGTGAAAGATCTGGTGTTGGAATTCATGAAAAGTGTGATTAATAATATTGGAAATAATGGTAGCTCAGTAAAAATAATTTAAAAGTTATTTCTTTCCGACATAACTATGTAAACATCTATAATATAAATTTATTTTGGGGGGAATTTGGAGCATTGAACAGCAGTGTGTAATGCTCAGGGGTTACTCCTGGCTCTATGTTCAGGAAGTAGTCCTGCTGGAATTCAAGGCACTATATATGGTGCTGGGATCAAACTAGAGTGAGCTATATACAAAGTGAATGCCTTATCCCCTGTTCTCTTGGTCTGGTATGGGGTCTTGGGTTCTTTATACACTGGTGGTAGCAATGTGTGTCCAAGCTAGAGGATTGTGTGTGTGTGTGTGTGTGTGTGTGTGTGTGTGTGTGTGTGTGTGTTAGGGAATGACCAACAGGTATAAAATACTTTGACATGGTAATGGATTCACAGACAGAATCTGGTCATATGACCAAGTGTGATACTGGGAGAGGGAATTCAGAATTTCGTTTTTTATTTTTTTACTTCATTTCATAATAAATCTATATTAGTTGAAGTCTAGCAACTTTGCCAGTTTTTTTTTTCCTCTCAGAGTTAAATCTTCCTTCTACTTCTGGCAGTTATGCTAAATCATTAAGAAGAGAGAAGATCTCTACAGTCTGGGATACACAGAGCCATTTCAGATATCAGTTATGTCTGAAAGTTTTACAGTGCAATTCTGAAGGCACATGAGTCATTAGGCAGCTCTGTCTAATCAGAGTGGCAGAGAGGATACAGAAGCAGAGGAATTCTGAGTGCAGCTTGCTTCAGCACTGATTCTTATCCATGCATTAGACTGTTAGCACTAACATGTCATTACCTAAAGAAAATAATTCAAAGAAAATTCATCCCTAATGGGCACCTTCTAGAAACTTCATATTGACAACCCAAGTCTAACTTTTATAATGTATGGGGCTTACAATGAAGAAAAAACTGAACACAGTGATGGGCTTTGAAAGACAGACTTTGGGTCACTCTGGAGAAATTACTATTTTTCTAATGATGCCCTATTTGGAGGCTCTGAGGTTTCTGCAGCATTACACAAATTCTGAAAAGTTGTCAGACATGCAGAAATATGTATAATCAAACTAAAAGGGGGAATCTATGGCCTGTTCTGTAGGTAAGTACACAGGCATTATGCTGTTTTGCAACATTATGGCTAGTTCAAAGACATGGGGAATAATTGTAAAAAGATCAGTTACTTCAATTTGAGAAAATCACCAGGGAAAGAGTTGCTTCTACCTTTGATTCAATAAGTTTTTTTTTTCTGTAGCAGAAAAGGGTCTTCTGTTCACTGTCTAGGGATGCCATAACCCATAGGTCAATAAAAAACACAAAAGAGGCTGTAAGAATTGATGCTGAGAATTCTTCCAGAGAGACAAATCCCAAGCCTATGTGTTGGAATTCTACACAACATACAATTGCAAATGCAAAGGTTTATTACTTTATTATGATAAATGATTCCTATTTGATTGTTAAATGGAATAACAAATTTAATTTGGAAGTGTGCTATATGCTTTTATGTATGACACTCTCTCAGACATCTTCCTGTCCTGTTACTTTTTGTAACCAAGTTGCAGGATTTAGAAATACAGAACTTGTCTGATACTTCTTTTATCACAAAGTAGAGTACTTTTCAAAATGGCAGGTGATTGCACATTAAAGGGTTATAAACTGGATCTGGTAGGTTCTAATCAAGTAAGAAAGAAAGAAGAAAATGGAAGGCAGGAAGGGAAAAGGTCTGGAACAAAACAAGGAAGAAAGGAACAAAAGGAATGAAGGGGAAAATTAAAGATAACACTTTTTTTAAGTGTTACTTTGTACTACATAGTAAAACACTCATCATGCAGTGAACAGTATTCATTTTATTCAGGAAAGTTATTTTTCTTTTTGGTTTTTAATTTCATGTATACATCCAGTAGTACTTAGGGGTAACTATTGGTTCTGTCCTCAGAAATAATTCCTCAGAGACCATATGGATGCTGGGGATAGAATCCAGGTGACCACCATGCCACTATGCCAGGCAAGCATCCCACCCATTGTAATACTGCTTGGGCCCCTATTGGAAAAGGTTGCAAGCCATAAAACATGACCTGGTGCTAGAAAAGTAATAATAACATATTAAATTCCATCTGTTCCTAATTTCTTGAAAATAGATTATTGGAAGACATAATGCTAGCATGAAGAGTTCAGGTCACTACTTGCAACTTAATCTCCACTGAAGATTATTGTTTTCCATGTATAATTTATGTAGATATATGTTAGAGGATATTTCCCTTTAACTCTTAAGAGCCATGATGGATTTTAATGTTAAAGGAGAATAAAAATTTCACTAAAAGCTGGTCAAATATATTTCTCAGGCCACTGAGAGCCCAGTGCTCATATTTGAAGAGGAGATGCTATCCTCTTTAAATCAACTATGGAGAGGAGACACTGAAAATGAGTCTCTCTGCAGATGCTAGGACTAAGCCCTGGAAGATGAGGTTAGTAGATATGGCCTGGAAAAGGGCAACACTTCTGGGTTCCCCACCTGCTCCAGCAGCTGTCGAAGTCGGTGGAGCTGAGACTCTAGCTGCTTGTTATGATCTTCTAAAATCTGCATCCTCGCTTCCAGCCGACCCTTGTGCTGCCTTAGGAGCTTTGCCTCTGCTATAAGTTCGGAATCCTCAGATGTGTGGTGCGGGGAGACGATGGAGTCTGGAGGTGAACCAACAGGAAGTCCCTTCCTCAGGTGTTGCTCTTTCAGCTGCTCATATTCCACCTGCAGATTTCTAAGAACAGGAAGAAAAACCTGGATTATTTCCCTCAACATGGTCTTTTCTCCCTGCCAAGCTGTCCCTTAGGTCTAAATGTAGCTCTTGCTGCTGGTTTGCTTTTAGGTAATCTATATAAATTAACAGTAAAATAAGCAAGCATGATTGAGACACTGGCTTTAAGCACATGCTTGACTAGACTTCCTGAATGCCCCCATCCCCTTGCTAGGCATTAGAGTGTCTTCTATAACTCTGACTTCATAACTCATTTGATAGCGTCTGGAAAGCCAATGAGTAGAAGCCAGGTTGAAGTTGTCATTAATGGGTTGGTCACTATTACACCAGAGTAATAGATTTTCTCTCCCAGGTCAACCACACCTTTGCTCTTCCTCCAAATCTGCAATGATTCGCTCCAGTTCTCCACGTTCTTCCCTTTCTACTGACTTCAGGATCTGTGCAGGGCTCTGGGGCTGGCTCACTGGGGACTCGCCTCCTAGAGTCTGGCAGTATTGTTGGATAAGAGCATGCTCATCCTCCCTAGGGAAAGAAGACACAACAGAAGGTGAAATATGAAAGTTGATGTCTCTGGCTGTCAAGAAAGTAGAAGCAATGGTCATCAGAATGTGGCTGGGCGAGTTTCAAACTTGCATTAAAGATTTAAGTTCCTAAGATCTTCCATTAAAACTCTAGGAAATATCAGGTAACAGCATATATTACTGTGTATACTGTATACTACACATTCCATGTTTTGCCATAGTCTTATATGCACATATCAAAAATATTCCACTTAGAGAATACAGGCTATATCTAAACCCAGAACATTTTCATTTGGCTTCATTTAGCATCATTCGACATCATTGGTAGGTTATCTGGGATATGGTAACACAGGCAAAATGACACGTGAACTTTGGGAGCAAAGTTTGGGAGCAGTGTTCCCAGACTCAACACATAAGAGGTCTGGTGGTATATTTTTCAAACCTTTTTTTCTATGGAACTTATAAGTAATACCTGAATCAGAGAAGATCACTGATTCTTGGACATCATTTGACAATCTAACTTTGTGTTACTCATTTCACTCTAACAAAATGAGAACTGAAATTGTAACAGAGTAATGAAATCTTACAGATATGCATAAGCACTGAGAGCAAAGTAATATGGTTAAAAAAGAAAAATATGAGAAAAAGTTTGCAAAACCACTAAAGCATAGGTTCAAATGAACCACTGTTGATTTTTTTGGATCTTTGTCAAATACTCTTATCTTTTTTAACCTCATTTTCCCTCTCTGATTATAAATATAAACATATATAAGAATTTCACAAGGGAATATATGTATATATAAGCATCCATTGTTTAAAAGTGAAGATCAATATAAAATTAAATTAAAAAACCAAGATCACTGATTCCACACCTTGATATTCATCTTAAGATCACAGCATCACTCTTTCAGAAAGTCACATTATAGACCTATGTTCATTTCACTGTTTTTTATAATAACTATGATCTAGGAGCTACACAAATGCCTAATAAGAGCTGGATAAACAAACTGCTGTCAGTATACAGAATAAAGTACTATTTTTTCAAAAATATTTAAACTATTTTTTGTTTTAAAAATATGGGGACTAACAAAGCGAAACATATAAATGGTGTTAAAATCAGAACTACGATGTACTTTCTTATTAATATTTACAAGGATTACTTTCTTTGGGGGCAGTAGATGGAATTTTAAATTGTTATTATTATCATCATGCATTTGTTAAGGCATCTAAAAAAAGGAATAAATGCAATCTTTAAAAGGATAAGAATGAAAAACTCTTTTCTATATAAAATCATTCTCATTTTAAATGTTTTAGCAGATTTTTTGTTAGGCCATAGGTTAAATATGAAAGCAGATAAATCCAGTTTTTAATTATGTATACAGAAAATCAAGAATAAACTCTTTAATTGCAGATATTCATGAACTACATGATTAAGGTCATTAAACATAATAAAGTTAAAATAGAAAACACTGCTATGATATAGGTCTGCACCAATGAAATACCAATATGTGGCATATAATAAGGCTATATTTAAGAGACAAAATAAATTTCATCTATATTAAAAAAGCAGTATACATCAGAAGACAAAAGAGGTGTGAGTCATTTGGTAAACTTTTGTAAGTAGGCAATACATAGCAAAAATATCATAAGAAATAACTTAAGAAAAATATCCTTCTTTAAATGGATTCTCCTGGTTCAAGCTCCAGAGCCAAAAACCATGCAAGTCTTCCAATATGAGCTGCTGTATGAGAACAGTGTTATTTGGAGCTCAAATGACAGATTTTTTTTGAGACTGCCTGATGGTAATGGCTTAAAGAATTGTCCTTGAGTTCCTGCTATGAAGCTTTCCAAGATGATCCTTAGGTCCTGCCTGTTTGAGATATGGTTGTTCAATTCCTTTCTCAAAAACAGTTAGAATACTTAAAACTCATAACATATAAAGAATTACAATTTCAGAAGCAAAGGGAGTCAAAGTGAAAGAAGTTGTAAGACTGATTTAAGTCTAGGATTGGTAAGGAACAACCCAGGATGCAAGGAGGAATGGTTACGTAAGAGTTCACTGAACAAGAAAGCTAGGGGAAACAAAAATTTGTTTCATAGACCATACAGTGGGAGCTAGCAAAGTTCCCATGGCTGGAGAAGACCAATGATCAATGGTCAAAAGAGTGTTGAATAATTTACAACAAATTTGCTGAATAATTTTTTTTAATTTATTGAATTTGAATTTTTCAGTTTGTTGAATAATTTACAAACAAATTAAAATTTGTCTACTTGAGTAATTATCAAAGAGTGTTGAATAATTTACTCTAGATCAAAATTCATCCTCAAATATGTCTTGTCTACAACTGAGATTATCCCTAACTAAACAGAAGTTGAGTTACAGTAGTTTCTATTACATCTGGATTTGAGGCTGGGTACTGGCAAGGATTGGGCAGGGTTAAGATTGGTTCAGACATGAACTCTAAGAGGTCCAGATGAACACAATGTAAATGATTTGGGCCTATCCTCATTCCATCTTCTTAAAAGCAATCCCTATTGGTCATTCTGTTCCATTCTATGAAACCTGAGATGAAACAGTGAGATCCTGCAAGCTCCTTAACCATCCAGGGTGTCCATATTTTCAACCATAAAATAAAAGCAAGAGATTCTTTGCAAGGGGTCCCAAAGAGAATTAAAGAAGCAGAGCTGAGAAGGGTGATTAGAATTATGTTTTTACTCTAAGTTGGCTCAGCCAAGGAGGAAACATTGGCTCATTTTGCTTTATCATCTTTATTTCAAGAGAAGTTTCCCCATATTTTTCATTGCTACATTCAGACTAAATTAAATTTAAAAAAAAAAGTCACCATTCAAAGAGTTCTAGGGATCAAATGGAGAATTCAAGAAAAGAGTACAGAAATATTTTGATTTTGGAAACTTGCTAACATAAATCATTTTTGCATAAGACATATTGTATTGATTTTTAATCTTTTCCAACAATATTGGTAAAAACTGTCAGTAATGACTGTTGGATACTTTCAAGGCAGATTTGAGGGAAAATCAGAAGAGGCAAGGGGATTGTGAGCTCAACTCTGCATTTAGAAAAAACTGATAAGATTAGATGGTACTGGAAGTTATTATCTGTTTTCTCTTGAGATGATACCAGCGATTCTACCAATATTGGAGCCTTGGGAAACTTCCAAGGAGAAGTTAAAGTGATAAAATATGGATCATTAATTTCTGCTATTACAGTCAAATTCTTTAATAAACATAAACTTTGATTCAAAGAGAAAGTAAAGAAGAAAAAACACATTGTTAAGAGAAGCAAATATTTTAAGGTCCAAGATGCTAAATTATTCAATGGGACACGGCAGGGAAATCGAAAAAAAAAGAATAGGGTTCAGTTCCTCTATCTTCCCTCACAAATTCTAAGTAGCACCATTAGCCCAAAGGAGGAAATGGTCATTCTCATAATAAGTTTCTATCCACTGGAGATAAAGATATCTCCTGTAGTTGTATATTTATTCCACTTGTCAAGTTAACTTACTAAAGTGGAAGCAATTTGGTAATGTATCTACATTTAACTTTATATATATTTAAAAAATATATAGGGGCCAGAGTAGGGAATTAAAGTCCTTGTTAGAATTCTCACATGGAAGGCTTTATCCCTACTTGTTCATGGAATCTGAGCCCCAGTAATTCAAACTATAAGAAAAATAAAGAACTCCTACAATTGGACTTATCAAAAATGATTTATTAGCATACCTCCTAAGAAAAAATACACCCAGAAACTAGTAACTGGAAAAGATTTTCTTGAGTAGTTTATGCATTACACTATTGAATTAACCTCACATGTAAGGGCGAATTTGCTTCCTGGTCTTTCCCAGCATCTAGAGGCCACTTGAAATCCTCCAGTTGAAAAAACAACAGCTGAACATCTATCTGTAAATCTGCATTTCTGACCTCAGTGCCTTTCTACCATTGCATTTCCTTCTCAAACAAGACTATTATGAATAGGTTCTATTCATCAAGATTATCCAGAAATCCCTCATCCCAAGGTTCTCTGAATCATACCTGCGAAGAAGTTCCTTTTGCAGAGCAAAGTAACAAAGGCACAAATTACAAGGATTAGAAGGTGCACTTTTTGAGGGGAGGAGTTATTGCTGTCTATGGCAAATGGCCTTGAAAGGGGAAGAAAACAGCCTCTTGGACAGAACCTTGTCTTGCTAAAGAAAAGTTCAATGTTTAAGCATGGAGAATATCTGATTTCTTATATCTCTAAAAACAACAAACAACCCCCCCACAAAAGCCAACCCAGAGGACTGTTAACTGAAGGGTGCCAGCCTCTTATTTTCTCTAAAACATGTCAGCCCCAACTCCCTCATGTGCAAAAAAAAGATTGGTAGGTCACAACAAAGGAGAGCTATTAGCTCTCCTTAACTCGGATTGCACTAAAAATTACCATGACAATTATTCTTAAAATAGAACTATTAAAGTAGAAATGGGAGAGAAGCCCATTCCAGGCAAAGGAGTTGAGCTTTGTGGAAAAGATCACTCACCCTTTGCCTCAACTGTTCTTTCCTCAACCTATTGCCTGAAGGTCACATATTGTATTTGTTCCCATTTTGTTTCTTCACTTCAAAATAAGATATATGCAGTGTGCATACAAATTTGTTCATAGTTTTTTGTTTTTACTATAGTCTGGCCCTCCAACAGTCTGAGGGACTGTGAACTGGCCCCATGTTTAAAAAGTTAGAGGACCACTCAACTTTTTCACATACTATGGAATGAAAGCCATGCCAAGGGCCATGGGACTGTCTTCTCTCCAGCTAGTCTTGTCTATGCAGACATAATGCTAATGTTTCCTCCTTTCAAGAGATCCCTTTGGTGTTTGAATACAAGACTGGAGCACTCAAAAATTCTTTTCCTCAAAGATTTGTTTCTACCCCAGCATCCTCCTTAGGTTACCTGTGAGATCACTTATTCATCTTCCCTCTATCATATAGGATTGCTGAAGAGACTTGCAATCATAGAGGATTGCTGATCTACTGGTAAAAGACTATCAATAGGTTCTGCAGAATGAGAAATAAAATAACTAGAAGCTCTTGATTTGCAGCATTGGGCATTTGTATGGTTTAAATACTTTCATCATGGCCAATTTCATACTAATAGTTTTTCTGAATAGTCAGAGGCAGACCACCAATTGTAACTGTAATAAATTATTCCATCCAATTTAAAGAACTTAGAAATTTAAATAAATAGAAAAGGAAATGAACTAATTAGGGCATGATAGATTTTAAATATTACTTAAAATTTTTAATCTAAATGCTTTAATTATTTGCTCATAGCAAACTAGTAACAAATTAGTAACAAATCAAAATTTAACAATTGCTTTTACTATTGATTCCAAAAATAGCCACTGAGTGGTAGACATATAATGAACACTTGTTGACTCTGTGAAAAAATATATTCACTAATGGTCTATTGAAGTGTACCAGTTTCTAGTCATCACTTGATTATTTTTTTCCTTAGACTTTAGTGCTAAAGTAATAGTAGTAGGATTTATTAACATTCCCCACTCCCCCAGTAGTAATTAATCTAATTTGAAAATAGGATGTACTGAATTTGAATATTTACTCTGTTACAGGGCATGAAAAATATGTTTTAAAGAATTCATATTCTGATTACTGAATCTGATTATTTAATCAGAACACTGATTGTTGTCAATTTGTGGAAAGCATGTTGATATAGAAAATATTAAAGCTATCTGAATATTTTATATGAAATATATGATGGTAAATTAGGAGCTGGAGAAATAGTACAACAGATAGAGCACATGCTTTGCATGTGGTTGACCTGAGTTTGATCCTTGATACCTCACATGGTGCCCAGAACACTGCCAGGAGTGATTCCTGAGTGCAGAGCCAGGAGTAACCATTGTGTCTTACAGGATGTGGCCCCGAAACAAACCAAACTGAAGAATTAATTAAATAAAACAAAAAATATGCTATTATCTTGATTTGGAATTTTTCCATTCTCATAGTATAAAAGATATTGTAGCAATAGCATGTATTGTATATAATAATTTTAAATTCATAAACCATTAAGAAGTATTGACATACTAATCTTTAAAATTTTAAGTTTTATTTGTAAGTTCAATGATAGCAAAACACTTTCAATGATAGAAAAAAATGACAAAATGATAGAAAGATAGCAATATTAAAAACAAATTTTCTTTTTTTTTAATTCAATTGAGAAAAATATTATTTATTTTATAATTTAGGACCATTATGCTAGAATTTGATATTAAGTGAGACTATTTTATAGGGTAAATTTTCTAACTAATCTTAGAACACTTTTTAGTGACTGCTTGCACATTCTTTTTTTTTTTTTTTCTCCCC
>PVKC010036177.1:0-13287 GCA_004027635.1 Crocidura indochinensis
TTTCCTTCTTTCTTTCTTTCATTCTTTCTTTCTTTCTTTCTTTCTTTCTTTCTTTCTTTCTTTCTTTCTTTCTTTCTTTCTTTCTTTCTTTCTTTCTTTCTTTCTTTCTTTCTTTCTTTCTTTCTTTCTTTCTTTCTTTCTTTCTTTCTTTCTTTCTTTCTTTCTTTCTTTTTCTTTTTGCCACACCGGCATCCATCAGACTCTACACTCAGAAATAGCTCCTGACAGGCTCAGGGGACCATATGGGATGCTGGGATTCAAACCATCGTCCTTCTGCATGCAAGGCAAACACCATACCTCCATGCTATCTCTACAGCCCCAAGGTAGAGAGATTTTTTGTAAATGTTCCTTTTTTCCTCTTTCTTTCTCTTTTTCTCTCTTCTCACTCTTTATTTCTTCTGTTTTTTCTCTTTTCTTCCTTCCTTCTTTCCTTCTTTCTTTTGTTCTTTCTCCTTTCTTTCCTTCCTTCTTCCTTCTTTCCTTCTTTCTTTTCTTTTTTCTTTCTTTCTTTTTTCCTTCCTTCCTTCCTTCCTTCCTTCCTTCCTTCCTTCCTTCCTTCCTTCCTTCCTTTTCTTTCTCTTTTCTCTGAATACCTTTCTCCTGGGTTTAAAGATAACTGTTTTCTTACTGTGTTTTCACATAATCTTCCCTCCTATTGTCTGGTTCCTAATCTTCTTTTCTTAAAAGAATCCTAATCGTTTTGGAGTAGAGCCAACTCCAGGGTCTCATAAGCTTAATTATATCTTTAAAGACTTTGTATCCAAATAGACACATTCTGAATATGTCTGGAATTCCAGGAACTGGAAGTAGTAACATCTGGATTGTTTGGGAATTTTAGTCCCTAAATCACATGAAACAAAATGAAACAAAAGTAAAACGAGAGGAAGAGAGTAAATCAAATCTACATGTGACATTTCTAAATCTTTAATAAAAATTTGGAAAACAGTATAGACACATCTCAATAAACTAGGAATTTAATTTTTGTACAACTCAGCAATTATTTTTAATATAAAATTTACTTTACTTAAAGACCATGGACCACATAGTTGACATAGTTGACCATAATGCAGTTATTTCCATTTTAGTGTGAGTGAAATTATTAAAAAGGAAAAATGAAAAAGACGAAAGAAAACAAAAATACACAGCAAGAAAATTTGTGAAAATCATTGTATCTCACAAAAAGGTCATTAAATCATTATTAGCAGATTTAGTAGGCTCTTGTTAGTTGATTATTTTGTTACTTCCTTGATTTCTGAGTAGTAGGTGATTTCAGATACATCTAAATTGCTGTATTCCTATGGAGATAATAGTAATAAACTCAAAAGGCTGTATTTCCAGCTGGGTGGTCCAGGAATTCTAAGTACTACTCCTAATACTGTGACTTTTGTGGGGTGTTTTTTCAATTGTCAGGGCACAAGCAGGTTGGAGGTAGGGTGTCAGCACTCATTCCAAAAAAGTTCTACAGATATAAGTTCAAATACTGGTATATCTGGAGTTTTGATCAGATTGGGGTCTCTGCAGAGACACTTAGATAAGTGGTGAGGCTGGGCCATTAATGAAGTGGTGATTGTGGATGATAGGCTCAGCAAATGTGGCTTTGGCAGAATGGGGACTTGCTCCACCTTCTCCTTCCAAGATTGCTAGTTTTCAGCTTCATGGCCTGTGTACCCATCAATTTTCATAACTTCAACCTAATAATTTTACTCTTTGATTGCTCCCAAACACTATTTCTAAAAAGACAATTGTGCCCCCTTTGTTCATCACAAAACAATTTACAATATAGTCAACATCTGGAGACAAACCAAAGCGTCCAATAATAGATGAGCAGATAATGAAATTGTGGTATATATACACTATGGAGTACTATTCCACTATAAGCAAAGATGAAATGATGAATTTTGTTGCAATGTGAGTGAAACTAGAGGATAGTATGCTGAGGAAAATTCATCAGGAGAGGGTCAGATACAGAATGATCTCTCTCATTTGTGAAGTATAAAATTACATAGTAAGGAAACAAATGCCAAATGCAAAAGAACTATTGCCTGTAGAACTGAGTTTACCAGGGGAAGAGGAGGAGAGGTCTCAGGGACCCTTGCAGAAGAAAGAAGTCACTCTAGTGGTTGGCATATTCTCCTCCTCCTCCTCCTCCCCTTCCTTCTCCTCCTTCTCCTTCTCCTGCTTCTTCTCCCACTCTGGGGTGAAGGGGCGGGGTAACTAACTTTACTTTAGACGGGAACAGGATATTTATAATGTGTCTCAGCTAATCAGGTTAGGGTAGAGTGTGACTTCTATGTCAGCAATCAGGTTAGGGGAAAATAGACTGTGAGCTCTGTGTGTTTAGGAGACTAAAATGGAGTGTGTGCTCTGTGTTTATAGAATTAGGCAAAACAGGATATAGGAGATTAGGAAAAGCAGGGTGTGTGCTTTGTGTGTTTAAGCAGAGTGTGGCTCCATGCCTTTAGCTACAGATAGGGTTTCTAACTGTTCATGATTGCAGGCATTTTTTTGTGATCTAGAAACATTCCTTATAGATAAGGGGGGGGGGAGACTTTGTGTGTTTTCTATACTTTATTAGATGTAAGGTGGGACTTGTAGAAGCTTCAAGTGGAACTTGTGCTTTTGGACACTACCTTCCTCTTTGATATGATACCCACCACTCTATCTAGGCTTTGTAGTCTGTGTTTTTCATACCTGACATTTGAGCATGCTCTATTTCTAAAAGAAAAATTTGGGGGGGCATTTCAGGCTGTACCTGAATTACTCACTTCCAAATAGTTACACCTTTGCTTTTGTTTTGTTTTGCTTTAATCAGAGTTATTCTGGTATAATTTACATATATTGACATTTATTTATTTTAGAAGCTTGTTGTGAAAAATGTGTGATTTATATACCCTACTATAAGCTACAGAACCATGATTGAGATATAGCTTAATTTTATCACCTTCAAAATACCTTTGCTATCAGTACAATCAATAATTGTCTCCATTTTTCACTCCCTGGATATAACATTATTTGTATACCTATCACTTTGTTCTTTTTCTAATGTTACATAAATGGAATCATCTATGGAATCATATACATGACTTCCAATAATTTTAATCGATTTTATTGTATGCATTAGTAATTAATTCTTAATGATTAGTGACTAATCAGTAATCAATTAGTTATTAATCATTAATTATTATTGATTCTCAATTATTAATAATTAGTAATTATTTTAATAAAATAAAAAATAACATTTTATTATTGGTTTTGTGATATAAAGTCAATTTAACTTTATTCATTGATAAACAACTGGGTTATTTTGAGAGTTTTGATATATGCCTGAAGGTTCTATGAACTCTTGAATATCAAACTCTGTGTGAGCAAGTTTTATTTTCTGAGGTTAGTATTGAGTCAGTCTATTAATAGTTGAGTCCTTAGGGAATAGATCTAAAGATGAGATTGAAATCTAAAAGATGTAATGAAATGTCTGTGAAAGAAAAAGTGGAAGAACAAGAAGACAGGGAGAGACTTCCAACCACAGAGAGATCAGATACCTATGATGGAGTAGGAGAAGGAAGACCAGAGCAAAAAATAGCACACACTATTGAGGCTTAAGAAGAGAGCTTCATCCAGATCTATGGATAGCATTTTTATTCACTGTACTTCAAGTAGGCACTGGGATCAACCAACTGGAAATGTCTCATTTGTGTGATTGCATTGATGGATCCTAAGAGACATCCCTGGGACCAGAATTCACTTCTATTCTGGCAGCATCTGACTTGAATTGCTCATCTGCAGAGCTTTCACAAACTGCTGTTTGGTTTTATGGTCAGTGCATATTTAACTTAAATTATACTGCCTGATGTATCCAAAATAGTTGCTTCTCTTTGTGTTGCCAATATTAACATTTGAAATTTTCTTCGTTCTGTATCTTCACCAGCACCTTGTATTTTTGTTCTATTTATTTTGTCATACTTTGAAACACTCTGGTAAGTGTGCAATAATATCTGTTTATAGTTTTAATCAACACTTTCTTATGCTGATTCTCTTCTCTTGTTTATTTACTAGCTACAGCTCTCCTTCTCTAATGTTACTAGTTAAATCTTTACCCATCTGAAAAAGGAAAAGTCTTGCTACAGTCTTTGTATTAAATTGTAGGATTTCTTTACATAATCATGATACAAGTTCTTTTGTAGTTTGTGCTTTGTTATTGGTCCAAATCTGTGGCTTCTTTTTTCTTTCAGAGAGCTAACATTCAGTTTGTAGTTATGATTCATAGTTAGGGTTTATGTTCCTTGTCTGGGAAATCTTTTATTAGACAGATCACAAAGAAACCTTTCCTATGGTTTTTAATTAGAAGTTTAATAGTTTTGATGGCACATTTTAGTGTGTGTGTTTTGTTGTTGTTGTTGTTGTTGACGTTTTTATGTGGCATCACATAGCAGGTCAGGTTACAATTTTAGCAGATGAATGGCCAATTGTTTCAGCACTATTTATGAAAAGAATGTTCCAGATGCTTCTGTCAAAAATTAATTGACCACATATTTTTGAACATTCTATTCTATTTCCTTGAAGACCTGAATTTCTTTTACTATCACTAGCACACTATTTTGTTTACTGTGGCCATGCAGAGAGTCTTGTGATATGATTATGTTTGTTCTCCAACAGTTTTATTTTTCTCAAAAATAATTTAGTTAGAATCAGGTTTTTTTTTTTGTGGTTTTTGGGTCACACCCGGCAGTGCTCAGGGGTTACTCCTGGCTCCATACTCAGAAATTGCTCCTGGCAGGCTCAGGGAACCTTATGGGGCACCGGGATTCGAACCGATGACTTTTTGCATGACAGGCAAACACCTTACCTCCATGCTATCTCCCGGGCCCCCTTAGAATCAGTTTTATAATTTATTAAGAATGTTCTACTAGGGGCCGGGCCATGGCTCTGGAGGTAAGGTGCCTGCCTTGCCTGCGCTAGCCTAGAACGGACAGCAGTTCAATCCCCCGGTTTCCCATATGGTCCCCCAAGCCAGGAGCGACTATTGAGCGCATAGCCAGAAGTAACCCTTGAGCGTCACCAGGTGTGGCCCAAAAACCAAAAACCAAAAAAAAAAAAAAAAAAAAAAAGACTGTTCTACTAGAAGGTGGACGAGATAGTATAGCAGGTAAAGCTGTTTGGATCCCTAGTGCCAGATGTGGCTACCTGAGCTCTGCCAGGAGTGATTTTGGGTGCAAAGCCAGAAACACATCCTGAATACAGGTGACACCTTTGTATTTTTTTCCTTTTGGGGCCACACTCGGTGATGCTCAGGGGTTATTCCTGGCTATGTGCTCAGAAATCGCTCCTCGCAGACTCAGGGAACAATATGGGATGCCGGGGGTTGAACTCAGGTTAGTTTTGGGTCAGCTGCATGAAAGGCAAACACCCTACCACTGGTGCTATCACTCCGGCCCCACACTTTTAGAATTTTGAGACCAATTTATGTATGAACATGACATCTTTCTATTTATGTAAGTCTTCTTTAATCAGAAGATTAAAGATTCTTTGAATACACCTGACAGAGCTCACTGGGCTCTGTGGTAAGGGATAACTCTTAGGTGTACTTAGGAATCATCTATAATCCAAGAGAGGGAAGCAGGGTCAGCTAAATATCTTGATCTCTGTGTTACCCCTCAGCTCCACCAAATTCATAGTGTTTGAAATATAACTTTTGAAACTCTATGTTAGTTACATTGCAAGCCCTTCATGCTTTGGTGCTCTTGTAAATTGTCTTATTTTCTTTTAATTTTGCTTTTCAAAACTTGGCTTTAATATAATCTATTCTAATTGAGTTTTAATTTATTTTCCAGTTGTTCATTGTTCATAGGTATAAATGCCACTGTTTTTATATATCAACTTTGTTTTTCAATGATAATTCTTGTTCTGGTAACATTTTTATAGCTTAATTTTTATTTCTACTTATTTTAAGATTATTTTACATGCACCAGCAAATGTATTGAAAATGTATTAGTGGTGTATACTATCCCTGCAAAAACTGTGCAGTAATTATGTTTTCAACTGTAATTTTTATTTTATAAAGATAGTAAATTATTAATATCACCTACGATATACCCTCCATTTATCATAATCAAATATAATATAAAAACAATAGACCTGGCACCAACTTTACTATAATGTAAAATATTTTTTCAAAACACTTTCCATATTTTTTTAAATGTACCATAAGAAAGACTTAAAAGTAAAAGGAATGAAAACACTACCCATGGAGCAAATATTAAATCTCCACAACAATTGCTCATGGCTTTACATAATGGTTCCATATATGTACATCTAATACAACCATTTGTTACTCCAGGATAGAATAGATTATTGTTTCTTTAGCTAAACACCAGATGAAGTATTTGACTTGCATGTAGAGAACCATGTTGAATGAAATCAGTTTTCTTTCTTGATTTATCCTGTTACACTTGTAAAGTTTCATACAACTCTACCATAAAATACTTGTTTAAACAGTTTTTCATGAATCGACAGGAATAGACAAGAATAAAAAACAAACACCAGTGCCAAGCTGCAGTCACATTTTAAGAAGTTAAAATATATTCACAGAGATGGAAGAAGATGATATATTCTGAGGTTTGCACAAAATCAAGTTAACGTGGCAACACAAGCTAATGAATTGGTGGTATCTGATGTGCTAACATTCCTAAATATTTTTAAGTGAGGCTTTTATAGTTTATAAATAATTCAAATGTATTTAAAAATGAAATCTACATCAAATCCTCTGGCTTGCCATAATATAATTGGTTGTCTACTTAATATTCTATAAACAAAAATACAACAATTAAAACATTTGTCAATATTAAAATTTCATTCATCATCATGAACATATCTCAAGTAGTTATATGTGCTACAAATTTGTGTGCTTAAGACACAGTTATTTAACATTCAACGAATCATTCAGTATGTATTGGGGTTGGTAAACTAGTACAGCAAGTACTAGTAATTGCCTTGCACACAACGGACTCAGGTTTGGTCCCTGGCATCCCAGATGGTTCCCCACTGCCAGGAGTAATCTCTGAGCACAGAGCCAGGAATAAGTCTTGAACATAGAGTGTAGCCCATAAAAGCAAATTATTTTTTATTTTTTATTTTTATTTTATTTTTTATTTTTTTTGGTTTTTGGGCCACACCCGGTGACACTCAGGGGTTACTCCTGGCTATTCGCTCAGAAGTCGCTCCTGGCAGGCACTGGGGACCATATGGGGAGCCGGGGGATCGAACCGCGGTCCATCCTAGGTTAGCACAGGCACCTTAGCTCCAGCGCCACCGCCCGGCCCCAAAGCAAATTATTTTTTTAAAAAAAGTATTATTGCGAATTTGCTTTATATTAGGTATTGCAGAGGTGAGTGATAATTAGAGCAGATTTGCTTTCAAAGAGCGAGTTGGTAATATTTGGAGTCATTTTGCTAGTTACTATTGATAAGGTACTGTTGTCACCTGGTAAACAGAGCCCTCAGGAATGCTTTTAAACATTCTACAATAAACAAGAAAGCTTCACAACCAAGAATTCTCCTGCTCTTAAATGTTAATAGTTCTGTGATTGACTGAATCTGTTAAGGATAGGACTCAACAGTAAACAAAACAGACAAAATATTTTCCTGGGATTTGTGTTTTAGCCCGGAGAAACAAGTCACTTAAAAAGTAGTATCTGGGGCTAGAGAGATAGGACAAGGATTAGAATATTTACCTTTTATGTGACCAACCTCAGTTCAGTCTCTGACCCCAGGAGCACAGGGCCAATAGTTGACTTTGAGCACTACTAGCCAAAAATAAACAGAAATTAAAGTGAATAAAATATCTTTCTAGTATATTAAAAGTATTTGAGGGAGAGAAAACCTACCATGATTGGGAATAGGAAGAAAGTGTGCATGTGTGTATATGTTGGTAATGTGTGTGTCTGGATTCAGATTGGAAATTCAAATAGTCACTTAAAGAATGTCTTTCAGAAGAGATGACATTAGAAGAAAACTCTGAAGAAGGAACTCTGGGAAGGAATAACCTCAGGTCAAAAAATAGCAAGAGCAAAGGCCCTAGGCAAATGCAAGCAGACTATTGAGACTTGAGGAGAAAGTAAACCAGAAACCAAGATTTGATGGATGGGTCTGCCATGCTGTGGGAGCTCTAGGTGATGTAAGGTTTTGCCTGAACTCAGAATAAGAAAGGAAGTTTGGGGAAAAAAAAAAAAGAAAGAAAAAAGAGGGAGCCGGGAGGTGGCGCAGGAGGTAAGGTGCCTGCTGCCTTGCCTAGGATGGACCACGGTTCGATCCCCCGGTTCCCATATGGTCCCCTGTGCCTGCCAGGAGCGACTTATGAGCGCGTAGCCAGGAGTAACCCCTGAGCGTCACTGGGTGTGGCCCAAAAACCAAAAAAAAAAAAAAAAAAAAGAAAGGAAGTTTGGCATGGTTTTAGCAAGGAGTACCATGAACAAACGTTATGTATATAGGCTCCTACTGGTCACTGCTTTACAAATTGAATATGGAGGTCTAAGTATGGGAACAAGAAATAGTCATGATAGCAATCTAATGAGAGATTGTGACTAAAGCAGGGAGGCCCATGGTGAAAGGTAAGACATAATGGGATTCTGAGCACTGTGATAATGAAATTTTACAAGTCTTATATAAAACTTACATAAATATTCACTGAAAGTAGAAGAGAGTTCACTCATACAGACTCAGCAAGCTAAGAAAATATCTTGTGTTTTGTGTCTCAGGAGAAATGATGTTTCCCTAACTCAGTGGAAGGAAGATGGTTCTCAATTCTTGGCAAGAGCCCTTTCAAAGGGAGTTCTGGCTTTAGTTCTAGGGTGTGAAGATTTATTTTGTCGTGAGATTGTACTTTTCAAATTGCTTTTCTTTTTATTATTTCCAAATAAATCAATTCTGAAAAAAAAAACAATTTTTTTGCTGGTGGTAGACAACATGTTTTTTCAAAGGTTTAGGTGGTAGAATTTTGTGAATGCCTTTGAGGGGAAAAAAAGACTAGGAAAATTTGATTTTTATTTATTTGATTTTTGTTTGTTTTTTTAATCAAGCCCCTGGAAGAATGGAATTTCAATTTATTGAAATGGAGAGAAAGCTAGGAGATTAACAGTTTTAGTGATAAAAATCAGAATCATTATGCTTAGAATAAATTTCTTTTTATGTTTAACTTGAGGTACAAATTGAAATATTCAGGGACATAGATAACACTTAAAATAATTCTGTGAAATCTGTATTATTGTCATTCTAATTTGTCATACAAAACCAGGATAAAGAGATTAACTCATCTAAGACCAGTTGTGTGACCTGGATTCCAATTATACAAATGGGCAACCTGGCAAAAAATTATAATCTCTCCTTTCAAATGGTGTCACTTGGCTTTTCTACCTTTGCTGGTCTTGAATAAAGTCCAGGTCTTTGAAACACATAGGTCTTCAGAGAGAACCTTATATGCTTGCAATTCGTAATCTTAGAATTATATTTATTAAAATGCAGCAACCACAATGTATGCTCTGACCAATGTAAGATAATTCTCCAGTTGTAGGCAATTCAAAGATTATCACTTATTGTGTATCCACATAGGTAGTCTATCAATATTTAATATAATTTGACATCGACAATATTTTGAGCATGCATAAATTAAACTTTGGGGTACTACCAAAAGATATGAATTAAAATTCAGCCTCTGTTATTCAGTAGAAATGAGATTCTGGGGCCCAAACTTATTATTTTGTAGTGCATATTGGGAGAAGATTAAGTGCATGAGAGGACATACTTTTTATTATATATTTAGGTGTTATAAAGTTTTAGCGTATTTGACAAAAATTAGATAAGCATTAAGCTTATACCTAGTCAGTCCTGTAACGAAGTCGTCCTCTACTACATTAGTGGCTATAGAATATTTATAGCTTTGTCTGTTTTCTTTATTTTCTTACAATATTTGTCTGTTCTATTTACTAGGAAAAACACTATGGAGAACAATCTCTGCTTGGCACTTAGGAATTCAATGTGTATCTTTTTATTAAAGAATAAATAATTCTGATTTTTTGTTCCTAGAAACGTAGCCCTACTTTTTTTTCTATTTTATGGATGTGAAACATGGTATTCAGAGCCACACAGTAGCAAGGGACACCATCTAGTCACAGGCACCTAGCATTGGTACTAGGTTAGTGGAATTGTAAATCTTGGAAAATTTACCCTAGACTATATTAGCATTAGCAGATATGAATGGTTGTCAATTTAGTTTATGCCCTGCTCTGTTGTTTTACCTCTTTGCAATGTAATTTTATTTGTAGACGAGAGACGATAATAACATCCAAATAGAGTTTCTGGGAGGATTAGATGAATTAGTACAAACATACTGCTTAGAATAGTATAACTAAAAGCTGTTTTACGTATTAAATTGCATTAAGATTGTTTTGTTCTTTTTTTAAAATTTTTATGCTTTATTAATGTAGAAAATTCAGGTGATAGAACTCAGTTCCCTTTGTGTCAACATTAGATGGAAAGATGAGAATTTCACCAAATTAAGATATATCTTTTTTTGTGTGTGTGGTTTTTGGGTCACATCCGGCAGCACTCAGGGGTTACTCCTGGCTCCATGTTCAGAAATTGCGCCTGGCAGGCACAGGGAACCATATGGGACGCCGGGATTCGAACCGATGACCTTCTGCATGAAAGGCAAACGCCTTACCTCCATGCTATCTCTCCGGCCCTGATTTTTTTGTTCTTTAAATTGTAACACATTACTCCCATCTTCCACTGTCACCACAGTCTAGGTGTCTTACATTTTCCAAATGTGTCCAAATATTGTGAGGTATTTATTTGCTTATATATTTAAGCAATGTGTATGTGTCTCTTTCTTTCTGTGTTAACTTGCCTGTTAGTGAGCAAAATATGCCAGGATATGACTAATAGGAAATTGTTTTGTGTAACTTGGAGAACAGAAGAATCATGAAAGAATCCTCCAGAGGGATAACCTGATGGTGTACCAATATATTTTGCAGGTTTTTTGCTTTTAAATTATCACCAGCTACTAATGCAGTAATGGCGCTGTGAAGAACATTGATTTATCCACAGCAAGGTGGGTGTCTCTCTCTGCTACATTGCCAGCTGTCATCTTTGATATTAAGCTGCCTCACTTCAATCCAGTATCTGTCAATCCAGCTTTTAAAGATGAAACTTCAAAACACTGTGGAGGCTTTGTCATTTTTGTAGATGGGGATGAAAGTTTTTTTTTTTTTCTGAGCTTTGTTTTGTAGGAATCATTTACTTTTCTGCTGAGCTAGAATCTAGGCTGTTAGGCTGCACTGTGCAGTCAAATTTCTTAGCAGACTGGACAGGCTCTTAAGTTCTTTTTAAGGCTCTTGGATTCGACCCTTCTCCAAATACTCTTTGATGCCTTGGGCAAAATTCTCCTTTTATCTAAGCAGTTCTTCCTCAAGTCTGTACTGGCCTTCCTCTGCTGGGTGAAATGGCTTTATTTAGTGTATGTAAACCACAGAGGAACAAATCCCCAACGAATAAGAAAAAATACCTGTATTTTTGCAGAATTGGGAGATAATAGCTATTTCTAGATTATTTATTTTCATTTTGGGGGCTATACTCAGTGGTTCATAGTGGCTCATTCCAGCTGCTATGGTTGGGTACCAATCCTGACTGTGCACGGAAAAGCCTTAGGAACTATGTGGTACAGGGGATTGAACCTAAGCCTCACACTTAGCCCACTGAGCTATATTTCAGAGTTCTAGGTTATTCTTCCAGAAAAATGTTGAATAGCTATACTAAGAACTAGCTGACAATGTTAAAGAATGAGAGAAGTAGAATGCCTGTCACGAATACAGGCAGGGGTTTGGGGGGGGGGCATTTGTAGTGAAATGCTGCATTGGTGAAGGGGGATATTCTATTTATGTCTGAAACCCAACTACAAACATGCTTGTAATCATGGTGCTTACATAAAGACTAATAAAACGGAAAAAAAGATACAACCCTTAAAAAAATAAAAGTTCTACCCTTAAAAAAATTTAATCTGAGTCAAAATTAATAAATAGATAAATAAATAAATAAATGCTTCCCATTTAACAAGCCTACCAGTTTCGTAAACCATATAACTTCCCCCAGTCTGTCCTTCTTTTCTCCCCTCAGTACCCTAGATTAGTGGGACAATGAGCAGGACAAGGGAAGACTGAACCTCCTTTCTGTCTTTTCAACCTTTGAATGAATTTGATTGCTAGGTGAAGTCCTACTGAGACAAAGAATAAATCGTTCTCAATATCAATATCAATCACCTTTATTCATATCTCCCTGTGTTGTTTCTTTCTTCTTAAAATGCTTTCAGAGAATTGGGAAGATATTTTTTATGAATAGGAATATTTTTCTCTTGTAATGAGGAAAGAAATACATATCAAGAGTAAATTAAATGTGATATTTGATGTGAGTAGTATCCAAAGCAACTTACAGTGTCTGTTACAATCTGCCCCTATAACAACTGTTGTCATGGGAATAGAAGCATATGAGGGTGGACATCCCCCCACCAAAGAATGTTCCATGTATAGCCCATGCTCAATAGATATCTGTTGTCAGTTTTCCTTGAAAAAGACTTTAAAAGAACATTTTGTGACCAGGATCAATTCTGGGAGATCTGTTGAAGATTGCAATCTGTTGGTATTAGTTTTAACGTCCCTGCCTACTGTTTTCATAAGAACTTAGACAATGACTGGGGTAGGAAGAGATAAGTGCCCCCATGACCTCTGTTTAGTCATGACTTTATAGACCATTGTTCACAAACCATTATCTTACTACCTTTACGTCTGAGTACACTCAGTGTGCTGCTTCCACAGCTGCTTTTGTGAGTTAGAGAGAAGGAACTAGGCAGCCCATAAGCTTTGTTCTATCCATTTAATGGGAAAAGCAAAGCTCAGTAAACTAGAGACCTCCATTTATTGAAGAGATCATTGCCAAACAAGGAACAATAACCAAAAGACTATCAAAATTAGAGTCATATGGGATTAGGGAAAAAACCTGTAACACACCATACATCAGGACTAATTCTCTTTTATTAAGAAGAAATTAAATAGAGGGCCGGGCTGTGGCGCTATAGGTAAGGTGCCTGCCTTGCCTTGTGCTAACCTAGGTCGGACCGCGGTTCGATTCCCCAGTTCCCCATATGGTCCCCCGTGCCTGCCAGGAGCGACTTCTGAGCGAATAGCCAGGAGTAACCCTTGAGCGTCACTGGGTGTGACCCAAAAACCAAAAAAAAAAAAAAAAAAAA
>PVKC010036178.1:0-13263 GCA_004027635.1 Crocidura indochinensis
AAAAAAAAAAAAAAAAAAAAAAAAAAAAAAAAAAAAGAAAATTTGTGTAGTTGTAAAATAGAGAAAATGGCTATCCTCTCCTTAACAAAATTATGACCTATTAAAACTTTCAACACTGGTATTTTTAATACCATTATTTATAATTCAGTAATTCAAATATTAAAAAAATCAGTAACAATAAATTAAAATTTACTAGATTTGTATCAACATTTACATGAAAGGTATGTTCCAGGATCATGTACAATTAATGAGCAACAGTAGCATTCAGAGGATCTTTCAAATGTTGCATTGTAAATTTGGTTTACTCGTGACTAATTCTTACCAGGGTATCTGTAAAGTCAGTTTTACCATCTCTTCATTCTCTAAATTATTTTATATTAAAACAAATTTAAATAAAATTAAAAAATTGTAGTTTAGGGGCTGTAGTGATAGAACACAGTAGGGCATTTGCCTTGCATGCAGCTGACCCAGAATGGACCTGGGTTCAATTCCCAGTGTCCCATATTGTCCCCCAAGCCAGGAGCAATTTCTGTGTGCATAGCCAGCAATAACCCCTGAGCATCACCAGGTGTGACCCAAAAACACACACACACAAAATTGAAGTTTATTGGAATTAAATAATAAGTGACAATGACTTCCTTTTTGGTAAATATGGGGTGGTTTGGTATTTTTGTTTTTTACTTGGACTGTTGACTTAACTTGTTAACTTTTCTCCCTCCTTCTAATGAGCAACCAATGTAAACTTTATGAAACATGTCAAATCATGATTTTAGCCTCTCAATATCTCTCACTAGAAAATTCAAACCCTACCTTGAACTGCAAATGTTACATACTCTAAACATGATCTCACTCTGTTCTTCTCATCTTCTGACTCACTGACCCTCCTGTTCCTCATTCACATTAAATTCCTTCTCTCTTGAGACACTGTTTATTCAATCTACAGTCATCTTTTCCTGACCTTAACATGAAGGGTTCTTTCTCATCATTTAGATTATAAATTAAATATTAATGTTTCTAGAGCTCTTTTTTGTATATACAGTCTAAATTCAGGAACTGGAGATGATGGTGCATGAGTTTAAGGGACTTCACTTGCCATCCCACTAACCCTGGCTCAAATTTCTGGTACTACATATGTTTATTGGCCCAAGCACTGCCCTCCTTAGCACAGAGCCAGGAATAGTCCATGAGCATGGCTGGGTGTGGTCCAGACTTTTGTCCCCCTTTCCCCCAAATAAAATCAGAATAGCTCCTTAGTCATTCTCTGTCACATCACCCAGAGTATTTATATCAAATCTCTTAATATTCTTCACATTTATTTAATTTCCCACTATTATGAAGGCCCTGTTATGTTAATAAAGGGTTTTTACTTTCTTAAAGTTAGAGCCTTTTTGTTTTTTGGGGTTTTTTTTTTGTTTTGTTTTGGGGCCACACCCAGTGATGCTCAGGGGTTATTCTTGGCTATGCGCTCAGAAATCACTTCTGGCTTGGGGGACCATATGGGATGCCTGGGGATCGAACCGTAGTCTGTTCTAAGCCGCTTATACCACCAAATTAGCCCTGGGAAAACATTTCTTTTTTTTTTTTTTATAATTTTTATTTTGAGTACCGTGGATTACAAATCTTGCACAGTGATATTTTAGGTACATAGTGACATTGAATCAGGGGTATTCCCACCACCAATGTTGTCCTTCCTCCACCCCATTCCCATCATGCATCCTATATTCCCCTCCTTTGCCCCTCAGGTGCTAATATAAGTGGTCCCCTCTGTGTCTAACTTGTAGACTGGGTATCAATTCTGTTGTCGTTGGCTTTGGATTTGGTGTTTAAGTTTGATCATTTTTATTTCTACTCGATGTTCATAGGACTGTTTGGTCTTGGTATCCTCCATTATTTCTCTTCTAAATTGTGAGACAGAACAAGATGGTTCAAATTATGTGGTTCTGTTAAAAGGAAAGAAAAAAATAAAAAAAAGAAAGGGGGGAATCAAACAAGCAAAAAAACAGGAGGAGTCCTTCTACAGGCTATAAATATCAATTTAAGAAAAAGGGAAAAAGGAAGAAAAACATAACAAGAATACAAAAAAATCAAACAAACAGACAAAAAAAAACCCTGAAAAGCACCACAGCAATAAGCACCACAACAATAAAGACAACAACCAAACATAACCATGGTCCCAAGATAAAAATAAAGCAAAACACACACACACACAAAAAAAAAAAAAAACAAGCAGCAACAACAACAAAAAAATTAATTTGTGCTTTTTTTTTTTTTTTTTTGCATAGGCATAGTAAATATTGGGGAGATTAGAAAGGGTTGACCCAAGAAATACAAGGTTTCTCCGTCCTTGAGGTATTCTGTCATGGAAATAACTGCAGGCTCTATACAAGCTCTTATTCTCTCTCCTAAGTCCTTTTTTGATGTCTGGAAACTTTTAGTTCAGTCGTGGATGATAAATCAGGCCTCTGTAGCTAGAGATCTTGGTATTTGCACAAGTTGGAGCCTAGGATGAAGTCTTTCTTTATGGTTCTAGAAGTTCTGTTCCATCAGTGTTGTTTAAATCAGTCTTCTGCAGTTGGTGGTCTTGGTTTTTGCTCCGATCCTAGGGTAAAGCCTAGGATAGAGTCTTTCTTTATGTTTCCAGAAGTTCTGCTCAGTTGCAATTGTCTCAGCCAGGCCTCTGGAATTAGAGATCTTGGTTGTTGTACAGGTTGTAGGCCAAAGCCTAGACTAGGGTCTTTTTTTTTATTGGTCCTGGGATAGGTTCTGCCCAGTCATGGTTGTCACAGTCATTCTTCTTGAGTTAGCAATCTTGGCTTTTTCACAGATCAAAGGATGCTGTGTCTTCTGATTTCATCTCATTGTTAGGTGGTAAGGTAGGACAATCTGCTCTTTTTTTTTTTTTTTTTTTTTGGTTCACACCCGGCAGTGCTCAGGGGTTACTCCTGGCTCCATGCTCAGAAATTGCTCCTGGCAAGCACGGGGGGACCATATGGGGCACCGGGATTCGAACCGATGAGCTTTTGCATGAAAGGTAAATGCCTTACCTCCATGCTATCTCCCGGGCCCCGACAATCTGCTCTTAGACCAAGTTGTTGCCATTTCCTCATTGCCAGGATGTCTTAAAACCTGGCAATTGTTGTCAGAGCAGTATTAAGAATGTTGCAGAGGGAGTTTGATTTCTGGAGCTGTTGCGAAGAACTGTCAGTTCTATGTCTGAGATCTAGGGTTCAGAGTTGGATGAAGATGGAAGGTGCCCCTGTATTGTAAAATGTATGAGTTCTTCAAAACCACAGTGAACTATCTAGTCCTTCCTCCCAATTAGAGGGGGATATAATGGATGTACCATGACCAAACAGCTGTAAGATCACTAAGTATAAGCTAGGCACAGAGGGGACCACTCATCCAAGCAGCCCCGGGGGGTGAAAGTGGAGGATATGGGAGGCAGAACGGGATCGGAGGTAGAGGGAGGACAATTTGGTGATGAGAATTTCCCTGATTAAATGTTAATATGTACCTAAAATATTACTGTGAACGATACGTAAGCCACTATGATTAAAATAAAAGTTATATTAAAAAATGTATGAGTTCTTGGGGCCCGGGAGATAGCATGGAGGTAAGGCGTTTGCCTTTCATGCAAAAGGTCATCGGTTCGAATCCCGGTGCCCCATATGGTCCCCCGTGCCTGCCAGGAGCAATTTCTGAGTATGGAGCCAGGAGTAACCCCTGAGCACTGCCAGGTGTGACCCAAAAACCACAAAAAAAAAAAAAATGTATGAGTTCTTATCCCTAGTAGATAAAAGCTTGATTCTATGTGTAAAATGTCCCCCTTTTTAGTGTGTGTGAACAAAAAGAAATGATGCTATACTATATTGCTGGTGCATTTGGGGGTGAGAGTGTCAGGCTTCATCATCTCTGTGCCCTGTTTTTGACTTGAGCTTTAATCGCAGGCAAGACATTTTCTTATAGGTTTTTGTATCAAGCAGACCCAAACAGATGAAGTTAAGGAAAAAAAGCAAAAACAAGACATTATACACACACCCACACACACACATATAAAGGAAAAAATGAGGGGGCCGGGCGGTGGCGCTGGAGATAAGGTGCCTGCACTAACCTAGGACGGACTGCGGTTCGATCCCCTGGTTCCCCATATGGTCCCCCGTGCCTGCCAGGAGTGACTTCTGAGCGAATAGCCAGGAGTAACCCCTGAGCGTCAATGGGTGTGGCCCAAAAACCAAAAAAAAAAAAAAAAAAGGGAAAAATGAGTTTAAAAAAGTAATTAAGGGAGCAGAATGATGCAGGAGACTACCTTACATATGGGGGTAAACAGGTTAAGAGGTAGTGTTTTAGAGATCTTAAACTTATCAAGGAAATACAGGCTTCCCAATTTGTCTTTTGAGATATTCTTATGGGTGGTGGAATCCAGGGCACATTTTCATTACACACCCTGGTCTTATTGAGTTTCAGAAATGATTTGTGACAGAAAGGACTCAGATAGAGTTCTTACACTGGAGGTCCTTCTGGACTTGAATCTGATATCAAGCAATAGTTCACATTTGGGGGTGGAGGGGTGAGAAGGAGGACCACAGAGCATGAGTCAGCAGGAGTGTTGGTTGTAGTTTCTTGCCAGGGGACGAGATGTGGGGCTGAGGACACACATTACATGTTTTAACAAATACTTTTCAATGAATAATGCCAGTAATATTTCTGTTATTATTATCAACGGTATTTAAGTATATAAAGTAACAAAGATGTCCACAATTTTAACCATTAGGAGTTTGTGTAACTTATTCTAAGGTCGTGTATTTGTTTTACATTATAAATGCATGCATTGATTTGTCATGTTGGTAATATATCCATTTAAAGGAATAAAATGAGAACTTGGAATTTTGAGAAGTTACTATGTTTTTAGTTTCTGTTTTGGTTTGCTTTATTTGTTTGGAGGCCCACTCTCAGCAGTGTACAGGACCTACTTTCAGCTCAGTGACTAGGGGACCATGTGTTCCCAGAGATAAAAACCAGGCCTCCTGCATTGACAGCATGTGCTTCAGCCCTTTGAGCTGACTGCCCAGCCCAGTTTCTGAACATTAATAATGAACGTGTTTCTTTTTTATTTTCCCCTAACATTTTGTTAGTTTGGCTTTTATTTTTTCTTGTTTTGTTTTGGGGCCATAGTCAGCAATGCTCAGAGGCTACTCCTGGCTCTGCACTCAGGAATCACTCCTGACAGCATTCAGGGAACCATATTGGATGCCAGGGAGTAAACCTAGGTTGGCCACATACAAAGTAATTACCTTACCTGCTGTGCTATGACTCTGGCCCCTTGTTTTGTTGTTGTTGTTGTTGTTGTTTTTATTGAGACCATTGTGAATTAAAGTACTTTATAGTTGTATTTCAGGCATATAGGGACAGTGAATTAGGGCCATTCCCACCACCAATGTTGGCCTCCCTCCACCAGAGTTCCCAGCATGCATCTCCCCACACCTCCACCCTTAACCCCCTGGACTGCAATGTAGCAGGTCCATTTTGTGTTAAGGTTGTGATAGTTAGGGTCTCGACTGTTGTAGGTGACTTTGGCTTGGATATTTAGTTCTGACCATTTTTTTTTATTTCCACCCAATGCACCTGAGACCACTTGTCTGGCCCCTTGTTTTACTTTTTGAATTTGAAAACTTTGCAGCGATGATAAGGATTCAGACAAGGATTATTAATAATTTATTTTTTGTTTTATTTTACTACTTGTTTCAGAAACATTAGATTAGTGAACAAAATTTTAAGAAAGGGAATCATCAGGAACAGCAGTTAATTCTACAATACCCCTAAAATCCCCATCTGGTCTAAAGCATAACTTTGGCAATTGCAGTTCTATGCTTGTGGTTATATTAATTAAGTTACAGGATTTGTTCCACAAATAGAGTCCTAAATGGGTTCTTTCTTATCCCTGAAAACAGAAGCTTGCATTGAGAATAAACATAACAGTTAATAATCAGTATAAACTGATCATTTCTGTTTTTGTAAATCACTCTTGGATCCAAAGAGAAAATAATATGGCAGAGAAAATTGTGTAAGATGCTACTTTTATTTTACAGAGTAACAGACTAGCTAGAGACAATGAATTAAGAGAAAATGATAAAGAACAGCTTCGAGCAATTTGTACACGTGATCCTCTATCTGAAATCACTGAACAAGAAAAGGATTTCTTGTGGAGCCACAGGTAATGGAAAAACTATTTTTTTTCTCAGCTACAGAAGGAAGAACTGACCCTTTTGCCCTATTTCTACTATATCTTTTGAAAGTAAAAGATATCACACATGTAATTTATAAACAAAAATTGTGGAAATATATCAATATTTCTGGAAAATCATGCTGAAATGATATTAAATTCACATGTTGAAGAGTTTCTTTTTCTTTTTCTTTTATTTTTTTATTTGTTTTTGGTTTTGGGGCCACACCCAGTGACACTCAGGGGTTACTCCTGGGTATGCGCTCAGAAGTTGCTCCTGGCTTGGGGGACCATATGGGAAACTGGGGGATCAAACCGCGGTCCGTCCTAGGCTGGCGCAGGCAAGGCAGGCACCTTACCTCCAGTGCCACCACCCGGCCCCAAAGAGTTTCTTTTTAATGATGAAATGATACTAAACTCACATGTTGAAGAATTTTTTTTTTTATAATTCTAAAATCCTGATAAGATCTTTTAAAGCTTTTTTTTTGGGGGGGGGGGGACATACCCAGCAATGCTCAGGAGTTACTCCTGGCTCTGTGCTCAAAATCACTCCTGGAATGCACGGGGAAACATATGGGATGTTGGGATTCGAACTACCATCCATCCATCCTGGATTGGATGTGTGCAAGGCAAACGCCATACTACTATACTATTTCTTTGACCCCTTTTTAAAGATACATTTTAATGAAATTTAAGATCCAAAAAGAATGATTTATTGTTAGGCTGGAGAGAAAGAGGAAAGGGTTAAGATGCTTTGATTACACTTCAATCTCTGGAACTACATGGGCCCCCAAAGTACTTCCACACCTGGTCTAAAAATAATAATAATAATAATAATAATAATAATAATACAGTTTTAAAATAGCTTATAATTTAATTGATATAGGATTTCTATTATTGGAAGTTCTTTTTTTTTTCTTTTGGTTTTTGGTTTTTGGGTCACACCCAGCAGCGCTCAGGGGTTACTCCTGGCTCTATGCTCAGAAATCGCTCCTGGCAGGCACGAGGACTCTATGGGATGCCGGGATTTGAACCACCGTCTGTCTGCATGAAAGGCAAATGCCTTACCTCCATGCTATCTCTCCGGTCCCATTTTTTTTTCTTATATCTTTCTCAAATAGTATGTTTTCTTGTATCATCCAGACAAAACATACATTTTGTCCAGGAATCACAGTAGAAGTAGCAATTCTTCTGAATGATAGATGCTACAAATGAGTCCTCTGTGTTCATAAATGTTTTCTAAGTACTTGTTCTCTATTTGGAGTTTCCTCTTATCATGATCATATTTGTCTTTACAACTGTGTCTTAGTATATGTGTAAATAGACCTGCAATTAGCATACTGAACTGATTTATTGATTTTTAAAGGACACTAATAATGGTATGGAGTTTTTTAGTGCTTGGATCTTTTAAAATTGAATATTTTAAAATTCATATAAATAGACCTTTTGAGTAACATGCAAGAATTTTGTTTGTTTTGTCTTTCCCACGCAGACACTATTGTGTAACTATTCCTGAAATTCTACCCAAACTGCTTCTGTCCGTTAAATGGAATTCAAGAGATGAAGTAGCTCAGGTAAATGCATGTTTGAGATTACTGAATAACTCTTGAACAAAATTGTTACCATGCAATTTATTTTCTCTCCAAGAGCTTGCATAAATATAGTAATGTAATAGACTATGTCTTAAATCACTGATGCTAATATATTGGAGAAAATACAATTTATATCACTTCCACTAGTAAAATTAGAACTGCATGTTTTAAACACTGAATTCATAAGATAAACTTTTATCTTAACTGTTTAAAGTAGGGAATTAAGACAGTGGGGGCCAGAGCCATAGGACAGCAAGTAAGGCACCTACCTTGCATGCAGTTGACCCAGGTATATCCCCAACAACCTATGCATAGAGTCAGGAATAAGCCCTGAACCCATAGCTCAGGCTGTGACAAAAATAAATAAATAAAAGAATGTCTTTGAATCTTTAGCTTATCTATGACTTTTAAATAAGGTTTATTGTCTTTCTTAATCATAGATGTACTGCTTAGTTAAAGATTGGCCTCCAATCAAACCTGAACAGGCTATGGAGCTTTTGGATTGTAATTACCCGGATCCTATGGTTCGAGGTTTTGCTGTTCGATGCTTGGAAAAATATCTAACAGATGACAAACTTTCTCAGTACCTAATTCAACTTGTACAGGTAAATAATGTAAAGTTAAAAAAAAAAAAAAAGTAATAGGGGAGGCCAGGCGGTGGCGCTGGAGATAAGGTGCCTGTGCTAACCTAGGACGGACCGCGGTTCGATCCCCCGGTTCCCCATATGGTCCCCCGTGCCTGCCAGGAACGACTTCTGAGCGAATAGCCAGGAGTAACCCCTGAGCATCACCGGGTGTGACCCAAAAACCAAAAAAAAAAAAAAAAGTAATAGGGGGGCTGGAGCGGTGGTTTGCCTTGCCAGCACTAGCCTAGGACAGACCTCAATTTGATCCTCCGGCATCCCATATGGTCCCCCATGCCAGGAGCAATTTCTGAGCACATAGTCAGGAATAACCACTGAGCATCACCAGGTATGGCCTAAAAAAACAAACAAAAAAAGTAATATGGCATTTTTAAGCTATATTATTTGAAAAACCTATTTTCAGTAACAATCATATACTTTTTTTTAAATCAGTTTTAGGGACTGGATTGATAGCACAACAGGTAGGGCATTTGCCTTGCACACAATCGATCTGGGTTCTATCTCCAGCACCTCATGATCCCCTGAGCCTGCCAGGAATGAATTCTGAGCCCAGAACCAGGAGTAACCTCTGAGTATCTCTGGGTGTAGCAAAACAAAGCAAAACAAAATTTTTCTGTGGCTGGCATGATAGTGCAATGGGGGTAAGGCATATTACATATTGGTTTGATTTTTCTATCCATATTATCCTAGAGCATCTTCAGGAGCTATCCCTAAGCAGAGTCAGGAGTAAGCCCTAAATATAGTTGTGTGTGGCCTCAAAACTTAAGAATAAGTTTTTAAAAATCACCTTTATCCACAAAGTATCATCTGCTTTCCTCTTTAAAATGGTCTTGGAGTCAGAGAAATAGTACAAATAGTTTGTGCTGCACACAACCAATTTGGATTTGATGCTCAGGATCCCATATAGTCCCCTGAACCAGCCAGGAGTAACTCTAGTACAGATCTAGGAGTCACATGTCCAATATACATGTAGATTATTATGCCATGTCCCATACCATAGTACCAATCTCTCTCCACTTTAGTCTACTGTCCTTTGCTCCCATACCCCTTCTCTGAGGTATTATTATAAACCATTGTAACTGTAATAGAAAATTAAAAATAATAGTTTTTAATTGCTTATCCTTAAAAAAGCTGTCAAAGAACACTTTAAAAAATATATTTAGGGGGCCAGAGAGATAGTACAGCGGTGTTTACCTTGCAAGCAGCCCATCCAGGACCTAAGGTGGTTGATTCAAATCCCGGCGTCCCATATGGTCCCCCGTGCCTGCCAGGAGCTATTTCTGAGTAGATAGCCAGGAGTAACCCCTGAACGCTGCCAGGTGTGGCCCCCAAAGCAAAAAACAAACAAACAAATAAATATATATATATATGTATAATCAAATTTAAAAAAATGATGTAGGGCCAGAGACATAGCACGGAGGTAGGGAGTTTGCCTAGCATGCAGAAGGACAGTGGTTTGAATCCTGGCATCCCATATGGCCCCCTGACCCTGCCAGGAGCAATTTCTGAGCATAGAGCCAGGAGTAACCCCTGAGCGCTGCAAGGTGTGACCCATAAAACAAACAAAATAATGAATGATGTAAATTTGTTTTATGTTTGTTTTTAATATATAGGTCCTAAAATATGAACAGTATTTGGACAACCTGCTTGTGAGATTTTTACTTAAGAAAGCACTGACTAATCAAAGGATTGGGCACTTTTTCTTTTGGCATTTAAAGTAAGTCTAAATTTTTTCCCATTAGATTCAGTATATGTTGCTTTTCTTTTTCAGTAGAATTGTTAAGTACGTATTACTCAAATGTATCTTGTCTACAAGTTTTCATACTGAAAGTATAATAAACCAGTGATGAGTTTTCCTTCAGCATTTTCTTTTTATCATTAAATAAGTAGTAAAATTCAAAATTAAACTTTATATAAAAGAACGGAAATAGTTTAAAGATTTTTATTCTACTTTATTCTTACTTATTACTTATTTATTCTTATTTACTTTTTTATTCTTACTTTATGCAAAGTAAGATTTTTCTTAAGAAAGAGGATGTTACATTTAGTTTCACTATATGTATTTTAAAAAATAAGGGGAAAAGTAACTTACCTTGAAATTCAAAATAATGATAAATCCCAAGTTTCTTATTAGAAAGCAGAGAATAAAAGTACTTTTCAGAATGTGACACACTATTCATAAAGGCAGCAGCATTAAAATGTACAAATTTGTCTAAAGTTAAAATCAGATTTATATTTTACATCATTTTTTTCATTGTTAAATGAAATCTAGAAACTAGGTTTAAAATTATAGAGGCAATTCAGAAAAGGGAAAGATGTGCCACAAAAGCGAAATGCTCATGAAATCTTTTCTGTTTATTCTTTTTATTGGGTTTTATCACTAATTTCCTTTTTATTATGTTTATATATGTTGTGCAAAAATTATTATGTAAGGGTTCATTGAAATCTGGTGTTAGTGTACATTTCCAGGATCAACCTAAAACACTTGATTGTTTTGCTTCTGTGAGAAATTTAGATTCAGAAGAGTACTTTATCTTCCTTAAAATAATTGTACATAGATGTCTGATGTAATCATTTAAGCTTATATGTGTGTGTGTGTGTGTGTGTGTGTGTGTGTGTGTGTAAACTTCTTAAATAACTTTATTCTTTTAGATCTGAGATGCACAATAAAACAGTTAGTCAGAGGTTTGGCCTGCTTTTGGAATCTTATTGTCGTGCATGTGGCATGTATTTAAAACACCTGAACAGGCAAGTGGAGGCTATGGAGAAGCTTATTAACTTAACTGACATTCTCAAACAAGAGAAGAAGGATGAAACACAAAAGGTATGTGACTTTAATTTGTTCTTGCCTCTTTTCTGTGGCAGTTGGGCAGGGTTGTTTATTTTGGTAATCCCAGTATACAGATACAAATGCCTCAGGTCAAGTATTTCAGGATTTGAATTCAATCCAAATCTATTGCCTTTTCCAATATTAGATACATTATTTATCGCTTGAATTTATTTTCTGTGTCTATAAAACAAATATTTTTCATAGGTTTGTTATGAGATTAAAATACATGAAATATCACCTGTCACAGTTTCTCAGACATGGAAATTACCCAATAAATGATAATTCCCATTTCTTTCCCTTCCTTCCTCTCTTATTTAACTAGTCCCCAATTTTTTATCTCATTATGTATAATTTATTATCTTCAAGAAATGACCTGAAAATGAAAAAAGAGAAATTAGATTTTACATTTCTAAGTTTATTTTATTTTATTTGTTTTGGGGTCCACACCTAGCAGTGCTCAGGGATTCTTCCTGGTTCTGTGCTCAGCAATCACTCTGGCAGGATAGAAGACCATATGGAATGCCAAGGATCGAACCCAGGCCCATCCCAGCTTGGCAACATGCAAGGCAAATGCCCTACAACTGTGGCCCTTATACTTCTAAGTTTAAAATGGACCCAGGGTAAAGGTTAAGGTGTTTGCCTTGCATACTGCCAACTAGGGATCAATATTAGCACCACGTTGTCCCCAAGTACTACCTGAAGAGACCCCCCCTCCACCCCCCAGCACAGAGCTAAAGCAGTTCCTGGGCACTGCCAAATATGACTCTTAAATTTTTTTCTTTTCTTTTTTGGTTTTGTTTTGTTTTGCTTTTGTTTTGTTTTTGTTTTTGTGGTTTTTGGGTCACACCCAGCAGTGCTCAGGGGTTACTCCTGGCTCCATGCTCAGAAATTGCTCCTGGCAGGCACTGGGGACCAATGGGACGCTGGGATTCGAATCGATAGGCGAACACCTTACCTCCATTCTATCTCTCCGGCCCCTTCTTGTGTTTTCTATTGTTTTGTTTTGTTTTTTCTTCTCTTCTTTTCTCATCTCTTCTTTTTTTTTTCCTTTTAGTTTTGTTTTTGTCTTTTTCAATGGTGCTCAGGGGTTTTTCCTTCCTGTGCACTCAGGGATCACTCCTGGTGGTGCTTGAGGAACATATGAGGAAGCCAGGGATCAAACCCTCGTTGACCTTGTACAAAACAAATGCCCTACTTGCTGTATTCTCACTCTGGCCTTAGCCCCCTAAAATTTTCTTTATTAAAAAATAAAGTGGGGGAGCCGGTGCCCAGCGCTAGCCTAGGACGGACCACAGTTCGATCCCCTCAGCATCCCAGGAGTGACTTCTGAACGCATAGCCACGAGTAATCCCTGAGCGTTACCGGGTATGGCCCAAAAATCAAAAATAAATAATAAATAAAATGGGGTAATAAAAAATTAAATAAATAAATAAAATGGGTGGGGGGAGAGATAGCACAACTGTAGGGTGTTTGCCTTGGATGCAGCCGACCCAGGACCACACTGGTTTGAATCCCGGCATCCATATGGTCCCCTGTGCCTGCCAGGAGTGATTTCTGAGCACAGAACTAGGAGTAACCCCAGAGCACCACTTGGGTGTGACCCAAATACCAAAAAAAAGGGGGGGGGCTCAGTCATATAATAAGTTATGCACAATCCAGTATAGTTAAGGAACATGCAATGTAAAAAATTTTAGTAACTATTTTCTACTTTCTGCCCCTTATTGAGATTATGGAGAGATAACACAGTGGTAGGGTGTTTGTCTTGCAAGCAGGTAACCCAGGATCGATGGTGGTTCCAATTCCGGCATACCACACGGACCCCCGTGCCTGCTAGGAGTGATTTCTGAGCACAGAACCTTTAAGTGCTACTGGATGTGGCCAAAAAAAAAAAAAAAAAAAAAAAAAAAAAAAAAAAAAAAAAAAAAAAAAAAAAAAAAAAAAAAAAAAAAAAAAAAAAAAAAAAAAAAAAAAAAAAAA
>PVKC010036179.1:0-13260 GCA_004027635.1 Crocidura indochinensis
ATATAATTTACATATTATGAAAACCAAATACCTCTTTAGATGTCAGACACTGTATCACTGCCTTCAAGGTACCACATTCCTCTGTCAGTAACTGAATAGCAACATAGTGTTCTCTTTTTAAGGTTTCCGTTTCTGAAATATGCCTGGATTCCATGTCCAAAATTTCAGCAGCATGTAGTTCATGCATTTGCTCAATTTTTTCAGTAAACTGACTGATAATTTCACTGACATCTTCTGAATAACAGTCATTCTGCAAATCAATTTGGATTCCTGCATTTCTAACAAGAACTTCTGGAGTTTGATCATTGCTACTGACTCTGACTGTCCCACTGGTTTGGGATGCAGCACTTTTAAGCATTTTAATAGGAAGTGGCTCTAATATGCAGAGCTTTTCATTTTCTTGTACCTCAGTCTTAGCTTCTTTTTCTAATAAACAGGCTAACTTCTCTTCTGCCTCAGTTAGTTGTTCTCTAACTTCATTTAGTTCTTTCTGTAGAGATTCTATTTTTCTTTCTCTTACCTAAAACAAAATAGATAGAAAAGAAGATTATAATTCATAGTGATATGTTAGTTAGAATGGCAAGATAAACATTTGAAAATATTCATAGTTTTCAAATATTTTATGTAAAAATTTTCCTTAACATCCATTTTCTTCTCTCTCTTAACAGACCCAGAATTAAAATAACATCTTACTAACAAAAATTCCCAGGGAAATCAAGTGATGAAGGAATTTAGAATAATAAAAGTTTTTCAGTAAATTCACAAGAGTATTATTTGTACCTTTTAATTTTTAGAGCTGGATTTATTTTACAGAATATATACTTTGAAATAAAATTAAGTTAAATATGAAATAAGTAGACAGGACTATATCACTTATCTTACCAACAACTCTACTTGAAGTGTTTCTGCTTTCTGTTTGTAACTGTCAAGTTCTTGTTTGGTAGTTGCTGATTTAGCTCTAAGAGCCTCAAGTTGATCAAATACTTCACTTTCTTCATTGTTTTGATTTAGTTCAGTGGTAGTCTGAATGGTAGTATAAAAACATAAAAAAGACATTATAATATATATATATATATATATATATATATATATATATATATATATATATATATATATATATATGCATAAGCCAGATATAGTGCAGCAGGTAAGCTGGCTTGTCTTGTATGTGGTTGACCTAGGTTCAATACCCAGGACCTCTTATATTCCCAAGTACTGCCAAGAATGATCCCTAAGAAGCTCCGAGCAACACCAGATGTGATACAAAAAAGGCAGACAAACTACACACACCTGCTGCACATTCTAATAAAGCTTTTCCAGGAATAATGAATGATCTATCAAATAATAAAAGTTGAAATGATCTATATTCTTTCAATAAATGGAGAAGTGTTTCTGGAGCAGAATCTTTTTTTTTTTAATTTCTTATTTTGGAGGGAAGGGTTGAGGGTTGAGTCACAACTGGCTGTGTTCAGGTTTTACTTCTGATTCTATGTTCAGGGATCACATCTGGTTCAAAGGACATTATATGGTCCTCGGGATCAAAACAGCGACAAGCCACATGTAAGCAGACCCTTCACCCTGGTACTTCCTCTCTAGCCCCCACTGTATTCTTGAGGGTCCAGTAACAGAATGATCATCTAATAATAAAATCATGTCATTCTTCTTTTTTTTTTACCATTCATAAACTTCTCACATTTATTTTATTATTATTTATAGGTATTGGGCCAGAATGTTACTACAGCAAGTAGGTAGGGCACTTGCCTTGCATGTGGCCAACCCAAGCTCAATCCTGGCATCACGTATTGTCCCTGAGCCCTGTCTGAGCATAGTGCCATGAGTAATTTGTGAGCACTGGTGGGTGTAGGCTCTCCAAATAAACAAAAAATATCAAAATACTACATATTTCAAAGGTATTTTTCAGACATTTTATATAAAATTTCCCATACTACTTTAATATTAAAGAAATTTATAATACCACTGAAACAGGAGGAAAAGCTTAGTAAATGAAATGAGTTATTGTTCTTAGAGCCCCAGTTAATTTAAAGAGTTCTGGACATTAAGTTGAAGTCCCGGAACTCCAAAACAAAACAAAACAAAACAAAAAAACTCCAAAACTCCCTAACGTAATTATTTATTTATTTTGGTTTTTGGGACACATCCAGCGGTGCTCAGGGGTTACTTTGGGCTGTCTGCTCAGATGTAGCTCTTGGCAGGCACGAGGGACCATATGGGACACCGGGATTCAAACCAACCACCTTTGGCCCTGGATCGGCTGCTTGCAAGGCAAATGCCGCTGTGCTATCTCTCCAGGCCCCACATTTATTTTTATAAAAGAAATGATGGAGAGGGGGCCGGAGAGATAGCATGGAGGTAGGGTGTTTGCCTTGCATGCAGAAGGACAGTGGTTTGAATCCCAGTATCCCATATGGTCCCCTGAGCCTGACAGGAGCAATTTCTGAGCATAGAGCAAGGAGTGGCCCCTGAGTGTTGCCGGGTGTGACCCAAAAACAGAAAAACAAAAACAAACAAACAAAAAAGAAATTATGAATAAAATCCTCATCTATCAGTTAATATTATGAAAGTTTTCAAATGAGACTGGATATTTTACATAAAATTACATGTATAGGGGCCTGGGAGATAGCATGGAGGTAAGGCGTTTGCCTTTCATGCAAAAGGTCATCAGTTCGAATCCCGGTACCCCATATGGTCCCCCGTGCCTGCCAGGAGCAATTTCTGAGCATGGAGCCAGGAGTAACCCCTGAGCACTGCTGGGTATGACCCAAAAACCAAAAAAAAAAAAAAAAAAAAAAAAAATTACATGTATATAAAATGAGAAATTGAAAATTAAAGTTCTTTATATCTGCATCTTTTTTATAATAACTGATTTCAGATCAGTTATATCAGTAAGAGTAGATTCACAAGAATGAAATAAGATACATATCTTTCCTAAGAATTAAGTTATTAAATATAAATGAACAATATCAAACTATTTTGATATTTCCTATTATTTAGATGGTATTATCACTTAATATGTTAGAGAGGAAGAGGAAAAATTAACACAATTTTCCAGGTGACTTTTGCTAAATTTAACCTTCCTAAGTTTCTTCTGACTGTTCCTCTTGAGAGCTTGTTTGAAGGTTTGGGGGGAGAAGGTGGCAGCTATTCAGCTACATGCATAACCTTAACTCCAACCATCTGTCTCCATTTTTATTGGAAAAAAGGCGTCCTGAGAAAGACACACATGGAACAGTGTGAGAAAAGGGTCACATGTCTAGTAAGTAGCTAGATAGTCAAACCAACTCTGTTGATTAGTGATGTGATAGATGTCGCAGCCAGATCTCCTTCACATACTTCTTAATGGCTCTGCTAGTAAGATGAGTACTGTAATTTGGAGATTACCAAATATCATTTACATTCATTACTCTAATGAATACAGTGTACAGAATAGCAGTATTTTTATGAAAGTTATTTGATATGAACAGATGTAAAAATAGCACATTTAGGGAGCCGGGCGGTGGCGCTGGAGGTAAGGTGCCTGCTGCCTTGCCTGCGCTAGCCTAGGACAGACCACGGTTCGATCCCCCGGTTCCCATATGGTCCCCCGTGCCTGTCAGGAGCGACTTCTGAGCGCATAGCCAGGAGCAACCCCTGAGCGTCACTGGGTGTGGCCCAAAAACCAAAAAAAAACCAAAAAAAAAAAAAATAGCACATTTAATATAGTAAACTATCAATCTAATTAAGTAACATAAACAGATTTTTACAAACATTTAAACAAACTATCAAATGCAAACTAACCATGAGAACATCAAAATCTCCTTGAGGACTTCTTTTCCTTTCTATAATTTGTGTTTTCTCACTGTCCTCCAATAGCTTCTGTTGCTCTAAGAGTTTCTTCTCTTTTTCCATAGCCTTTCTCTCTGCAATTTCCAACTGTTCTTTTGCTAAAACCAAACTTGTTTGCATTGTAACAACCTGGTTTTCTAAGTCTGATATTCTTAAGGTTAATGTTTGTAAATCTAACTCCATTTCACTGTCTGTTAATTGACTTAAATTCTGTATATTTGCTTTTTCAGATCCCAATGAAATGTTTTGCTTTTCTTGACAGATTTTTGCATACTCCTTAAATGCTTCAAGTTGGACTTGACTAACAAGAGCAGCAGCAACTTTTTCTTCAAGTGTATTCTGTAGATTTATAATCTTCTTCTTAAGCATTTCTGCTTCAGATTGGCCTTGCTCCTGCAAGTCCTTTATTTGTTTATAACACCGTGTAAGTTCTAAGTCTTTTGCACTCACAATGTTCTCATGTAACATCTCTGTTTCAAAACTGTTTATGGTCATTTTGCTGTTTTCTTCCAAATACTTGGGGCAAGTCTGATTTTCCAGAGGTATACAAGTATCTTCAGTCAGGTCTACTTCCTGTTCAGATTTGTTTCTGTTTAGAACATCCATATCTATAGGAATATTTTCTTCTGGTATACTTTGAATTTTCCCCACATATTCACGTTCTCTCTTTAAGTTGCATAATTCTTGTGTTAGTTGGTTCATTTTAACATTTGTTTCTTTTAGCACATTTTTTGTTAAAGCTATTTCTTCATTAGTAGTTTCTACTTGCTGTTCCAAAGCAAGTTTTTCAGCTGTCACCATATCCAACTGATGTTTTAGACTATCTGCCTCTTCTGGGAAAGAATTAGCATCTAGTGGTGTCTTCTGTTCAATATTTGCCAATTCCTGTTGAAGCTTTTCAATCACTTCATTAAGTTGCTCTATTTCTTCTTCTCTATTTTTCTTTAGACGTTCTTGATCAATCATCAAACATTCTATTTGGATTTCAAGATTCCTTATCAGTTCATTTTTTTCCTCAATAATCTATTAATGAAAAATATACATAGTAAATATATAGTTATACATAGTTTCCCCCATTTATGTACACCATAATAATATACACAGTAAATATAGTTTTATTTGTATATACATATATATAACTTTTCTTCCTTTACAACTTCATCACCGTCCTTGTGCTTATATTTTATTTCAGAGCATAATTTTAAAGTGCTGACCACATAAAAATAATCTCCTTTTAAAATATACATTGATTTATTATTTTTAAGACAGACTAACAGTCTCCTAAGTTATCAAGGATCTTTTTTTAATTTTTTTTTGGGGGGTCACACCCAGCAGTGCTCAGGGATTACTCCTGGCTCCATGCTCAGAAATTGCTCCTGGCAGGCACGGGGGACCATATGGGGCACCGGGATTCAAACCGATGACCTTTTGCATGAAAGGCAAACACCTTACCTCCATGCTATCTCCCGGGCCCCAGTTATCAAGGATCTTAATGAGAATTTCATTTAGAAAGTTCTGCTAAACAAAAGATCCCTTACACTGTAGTTTTAGTTCTACGCATAAAATAAGCATTTCAAATACATTCTTACTGAAAATGAATAATATTGAATATAAGCAGTTTAAAACAAATGGTATCCAAAGTTATTACCTTACTTAACTCAACAGAAAAAGTTTTAATACATTTGATTTGAATGTGATAAAAATCTTATTTACTAGAAACTCCCAATAAAACATTTATTGGAGAATTCTAAGAGGGAATAAAAATATTTACAATTAAAAAAAATACTAACCACAAAAAAAAAATATTTACAATTAAAGGGAAATATGCCCTTATAAAATTAATGAATAAAAGAGAATTAGGGTTTCTATCTTTTTTATATTCAAGTAAAACCGAGGAATAATTTCAAGTTTAAGTTGTGGAACTTAAAATGAAAGCCAATTTCATGTAGTAATTTTAAGAATGTACCTTGTTATCTGTTGTAATTTTAAGTTGATGCTGAAGTTCTGTAATTTGCTCATTCAATCGACCAATTTCTACCTCTTTTTCTTGCATTAGCTCAGTAAATTTCCCAAATAGCACATGCTGGTCCTGAGCAGAAATACCATCTGATTCCTTTATGGTAAATCCTAGTTTCTCCATTTCATCCTAGGAACAAGGATTACATTTTAAACAGATTAATACATTTGATCTTGAAAACATTGTATCAAAGTGTACAAATCAAAATATAAGCAGTATCATAGTTATTATAAATCAATAACCTACTTTTGTGCGGGAATTTAAGGCCATATGTAGCTGTGCTCAGGGCTTACTCCTGGGCTCTATACTCAGGGATCACTCCAGGTGGGCTTAGGAGACTATTTGTGGTACCAAAGATTAAACTGGGTCAGCCCTTTGCAAGGGAAGTATCCTACCCACAGTACTATAACTCTAGCCTGTAAATCAGTAATTCTTACGATTAATTCAACTGTTCACTATGGGTTGACAAGTTTCAAGTTGGGAAAGACAGCTCAAAGGGCTGGAATGTATGATTTGCATGGAGGAGTACCACATGTTGACTCCCAATCATGGATGGGTATAAAAATATCTCCCCTCAACTCTCCTTAAAAAGAGAAAAGTTCCAGACAAATCTAATTGAAGTTAATGTTCCTCTATGAATTATTATTTGGCAATAGGTCAGGAAATGCTCATAATACCAAAGCTACAGAGTATAAAAAATACCCTAACAATTAGTTACAGGAAAAAAAATTTTCTTAATGAGTTACCTTAAATAATTTGTTTTCTTGTTCAATTTCTTGTAAGCGGGTAGTAGATTCCTGTTTTTGTATTTCCAATTGCATATGTAGTTGCTGAACTTCTTCATTCTTATTTTCTAGTTCTTCTCTGAATTGTTCTAATTGTTCTTCTAAGTTAGTGATCTTTAATACCCAAATTATCAAAAGAGAAAAAAGCTGTTCATATAAAAACTTGACAGGACATTATTAAGACTGTTATATTAGATCTAGAAAATACATCTACTTAAAAGGGAAGGGTTTATTTTTCAAAGCAGTGTACCAATATTGTTTCTAGACATGTTCAAACTGAATATCCTAACCCATTCTTTTCAAAGCAGAGATTTTTCAAGACCTACAGAGGAATACAAGACTTACTTCCTACCTACATTCTAATATATACTGCCTAACTATATTCTAATAAGGCAGAAAAAAAATCATGGGAGGAAGGAACACAATATACATTTTAAGATTTAATTTATATTATAAAATGTTGCTATTCATAAAGCCCTAAAGAGCTGCTGAACTAAGTCAATTATTTTAGCCACCAAGCAAGATCCATTCAATTTAGTTCATATTAAAGCTAATCCAGTGAAGATTGCTGCCACAGGACTTGTTTATGAAGAGAAAGCAGAAAACGCTTAAATCATGAGATTCCTAAGTCCGACATACTTATTAATTACAATTTTAAAAGAAATTAGATCACTCCCACTTAAGTGAAACAGAATTACAGCTTATTTCTGAATACAGATTTTGTTAACAGTAAAGCAATTCCTCTCTGATTGTTATACAATGAAACTGAAACTAAGAATGGAAATTAAGCTATTTAAAGAAAAACTGGATTCAAGCAGTTTGAGTGATGGAACAGCAGGCAGGGCGTTTGCCTTGTACACGGCCAACCTAGGTTTGATCTCTGGCATCCTATATGATTCCTGAGCCCACTAGGACTGATTCCTGAGTGTAGAGTGAGGAATTACCCCGGTACACAGCTAGTAGTGACCTTAAAAGTCCCTCCAATTCCTCTAAAAAACAGTTAAGGAGAATAGTCATCTAGATCATTACTTTGCTGCTACTTATTATTTAATGAATGACTCTCCAAATAGGTATTTACTCAAAGATCAAAACAGCTACATTAAAAGTTCCTTGGATGGAGCAGCATTTAGTGGCAGATGACTCAGAGAACAGCTTATTAATCATGTATTGCTTTCTAACCTGAAAGCAGTATATGTTACACACCAACACACAACCAGAAAAATATTTTAGCAATGGTAAAACAAAAATCTTAAAAAATTTTTCATCTACTATTTTCTCAACAATAGCAATAAAAACCATAATTTATAATTTACTACTAGCACTGAGTAGTCATTACATGTATTGTTGTACTTAAAAATCTTTCACGCCTTTTGATATCTGCATTAGAATTACTCCCTTTCTAGAGACAAGGAAGAGTCTAAGTTACTACTTTGTCTAAGGTGTCAAGTGGCTAAGTATGTGTAAAGTCTGACTTTACCTCTGGAGTTTTACATTCTTAACTATCATTTACCTTACTGCTAATAACTAATGTCTATAACTTATATTTAAAAATTTTCTGTAACACTGGTATTAAACTCATTAGACATAACAACTATGTTCTATAAATGTAGACATATAATTACAAGTATGTTTACCACTGTGATGATTAAATCTACAAAGCTCTCTAGTAGTGTTTAGCCTGATCTTTTATAACTACTTCTGATGTCTAGGTATTATTTTAAAATCAACATATATATAGACATTTATTTAAGTTCAAAATTGCAGCCCTTGCCAAGGGGAGTAAAGAGAACCTTGGGACAATTCGGTGCAATATTAAAACTGGTGGTGGAGATGGTACAATAGCATTTCAAGTATAAAAATCAATACTACTGTAAACCATGATGCCTCAATTATAAAACAATAGTCCTACCTCAAATGATATTTACCTTCTTTTGGATATGGTACTTTATGGTAAAAAACATGCCCTATGATCTAAGTCTTGCAAATCATTGTGTAGTCCCTGGAGCATCACAGCTAGTATCAGGGAACAAAATATGAGTAAATTCTCTCTTGGCAAGAAAGTTGTGGGGCACACCCTGTGGTGCTTCAGTGTCAATCTCAGTGGTACTTGTGAAAGTATGCAGGGTTTGAGTCCAAATCCAGGATTCCTGCTTGCAAAAGCATGCATTCACCTAACTGAGCTACCCTCCAACCCTTTTATGCAGATTAACTTCCACCGGATGTTCTGAAACAGTATTCTCATTTTAACAAGATCCCAGGGAACAGGTCTAAAGTATTTAATATGCTGGTTTAAGCAGCTGAAGTACAAAGTATTTTAAGAGAGCTCCAATTTCCTAAAATGACACCACAGAGGCATTTGCCCCTCTTTTCCAACTCCAGTTTCAGCCTCACGCTGATTTAGTACTGAATCTATAACAATTTAACCAGAAGATTTATTTTGAAGTTTAACAGACTTGAACAATGGTTTGCTTTAATTTTTTATATTGATAACTATAGACTCTAAATTACATTAATTTGTACCTATTTGTTTTTTAAATGCTTGTATTCAGTTAATTTGAAATGTGATGCACATTTCCCCTGATGTACCAAAGTAAACTGATATAACTTGGTGTTTCTTTTTCATCTTTGGAACACTATTACTGCAAGGTTCTTCTCTGTGTTCTTGTCTCATCTGGGGTGAGAGGGTTCTGACAGTTACTGTTAAATAAATCACTGGGAATAAAAACTTGTAGATCAGGGTCAACGGTTAGTTTAACCTTTTACTCATGTCTAGCTATCTCATCAGTATTTTTCTTTTAATTTTAAAGGTTTTCTTTTTTTTTTTTTTTTTGGGGGGGGCACACCCATTTGATGCTCAGGGGTTACTCCTGGCAAAGCGCTCAGAAATGGCCACTGGCTTGGGGGGACCATATGGGACGCAGGGGGATCGGACTGCGGTCCTTCATTGGCTAGCTCTTGCAAGGCAAACACCTTACCTCTAGCGCCACCTCACAGGCCCCTCACCAATAATTTTCTACCATAATCAACTATCATTATATTGGGGGCTAGTTCTTATGACCTGTTTCTTTTTTTAGGGAGCTGCTAATTTCCTTGATTATTTTTCTTCTCAAAATACAGGAAAAAAAAAAAAACCCGCAAAGCCCTTGGAGAAATCATAAAGTACAACAGCCTCTTGGATAAATTTTAGTATAATGCAACAGTGTGAAAATTACTTTCTTATGGAAATGATTATCATTGAAAATCATTTATAAAGCTAACTATTTTTTATGTTCTCTGAGCTGTAGTTTTAAGTGCTATTTAAAATCACTCTTGTAGGGCTGGAGCAATAGCACAATGAGTAGGGTGTTTGCCCTGCATGTAGCTGACCCGGGTTCAATCCCAAGCATCCCATATGATACCCCGAGCCTACCAGGATTGATTCCTGAGTGCAGAGCCAGGAGTAATCCCTTAACATATCTGGGTGTGGTCCAAAATCAAAACAAAACAAATAAAATAAAATCACTCTTCTACTTTATTTTAATGTTTCTGAGCCATAGCTGGTGATGCTCCTGGCTTTGCCCTCAGAGATCACTCCTGGGTGGGACTCAGGAATGCCAGATGGAATGAATGCCAGCAATCAAACATGGGTCAGCAATATGCAAATCAAGTACCTCACTTATTGTACTAACTTTTTGGTCTCATCATTTTTGTATTTTTAAATCATTAATATTTAAATAGGTTTTATGTCAAATATATGTTAATTACATGGAATGTCTTGAGAACATCATATGGAATGATATAAAAATGTAACTAAGAAAATTTTTTTTTTTTGGTTTTTGGTTCGCATCCAGTGGTGCTCAGGGGGTTAACTCTTGGCTCTATGCTCAGAAATAGCTCCTGGTTGGCTCGGGGGGACCAATGGGTACCTGGATTTGAACCACTGTCAGTTCTGGTTGGCTACGTGAGTGCCCTACCGCTGCCCTACCGCTGTGCTATCTCTCCAGCCCCATAACTAAGAAATTATATGATATGATATAGTTAGACAATATTTGATATGTTATATTTTAGAAAAACTATTTATAGTCAAAGGTTTAAATATTTTAAAATGTAATTAGAAAAAAAAATACTATTCCAAAGTGGGTTTTCTTATTTTGGGAGGAAGGGAGTAGAAAACCAGAACTTTATACAATTACTCTAATATTACTAGTTGTTTTGTGATTTAAATAATATTATTTTGCAAAGCAATACAACTATTCACCAAAAACACAAACACAAAACAAAACAAAAAATAAACCAACACTGAACATGCTGCAGCAAAGTAAGAATAATTCAAAGTTCATAGTTTGGTTAGAAGTAAAGTGATGCTACCCTTTACCCAATACTACTATATCTCTCCAGTATCTTCTTCATTCAGATCTAGTCTTCTTTTGCCTCAATGTCTTTACATTTGTTCCTTTTACCCTAAACACTTTTGCATATCAGTTTATTGCTCACATTTAATTTCTTCCAGGTCAATGTAGACTATCAACTAAGAACCAGTCTAAACTTGGTTTTATCTATATATTCTATTCTGTTAAAATGATAATTTAAGAACCAGAGAGAGAGTAAATGGGTAATGCACTTGGGTTGACCTATGTTGGATCCATACCACTCCAGATAGCCCCAAACTCTATTAGGAGTGATTACTGAGCAGAGCTAAGAGTAAGTCCCGAGTATAGCCATTACAGCCTGACAGCAATCCTCCAAAAAACTCTCTCTCTCTCTGACACTTTATTTATTTATTTATTTATTTATTTTTTTGGTTTTTGGGCCACACCTGGTGACGCTCAGGGGTTACACCTGGCTATTTGCTCAGAAGTCCTGGCAGGCACGGGGGACCATATGGGGAACCGGGGGATCGAACCGCGGTCCGTCCTAGGTTAGCTCAGGCACCTTATCTCCAGCGCCATCGCCCGGCCCCCTCTCTCTGACACTTTTAAGAGGCCTTATTTAAAATAGTTCTGACCCCATTTTATTATTAAAAAGTAAACATCTTACCTCTTTTTCCTTTCTGTCTATGGCATCTCGCTCAGCCTGTAATTGCACTTCTAAAGATAATTCTGTTTTACTTTCTATGACCCCAAATTGTTTTCGATCTTCCACCTTTAAATACACAAGAGTTTTCTCAAAATTTCAAATGTTACATACCGATTATTTATTTTAATGAAGAAGTAATGACTGGATTTCACCAATTCTAAAAAATCTACACTGGAGAATAATTCTAAGCAATTTATACTAAGGAACAAGTTATAGTCATTTATTCTCAAGTGCATCATATATATTCATGCAAGAATATTTTATACTCCTTAAATTCAATCTTTAGATAACATAAAGGCTACCCTATTACCTGCTCCCTATCATGCATCCTTATTCTGTCCCTTCAAAGAATTATTTTTACTTTCTTAAGCATAATTAAGATAGACGTAATGTTTCAGGATGAGGTAAAGCATAAGCAGAAATAGATTATGATTTTAGAATCAGTTTTATGCAAGGTTAAGACAGTAACTTTTCTGGTTTCATGTGATATTCCTTTCTTGGTATTAAGATATCAAGCAGCATTTAGAAATAAAGTCATGCTGTTAAGATATAAGGTATAAAATATATACTTGTATATAAATATTACAACAATACCAACAAAAAGTCAAGAGCAATTTTTAATTTAATTTTTGAATAGCTAAGAGAAATGTAAATTGAAATACTTGCCAAGATTAAGTGAACTCATACCTTTTGACAAGTGTCTGTGTTGCTGATTAAGGCTTGCTCCAATTCTCTAACTCTAAATTCCAGTTTCTCAATTTCTTCATTTCTTTCTTGTACATCCCTCTGAAGTTGCTCTATAGAGAGCAAAAGTTCACTGCACTTGTCTGTTTTTTCTTTTAGATGATTTGTTAACTGCTCAACCTGGAGAAGTAAAATGAGTAATTTAAAAAATATTTCAGTGAGATATTAATATATTTATACCTATGCTAACAAGTATATTTATATGCTATGCTAATTTTATTTTAGACAAGAATAGCAATTACTATCTTCAACTATGGTGGCATTTTAAAATTGATAAAATAAAGACTAGTTAAAGGGAAAATATCACTTTCAGTAACTCTTAAAATTAAAGTTCCTACAAGACTGAAACATTCTCCAGTTAGGAGAAAAATAATAATATTTGAATAATGTTGAATTACAAGCTTTATTTCTTTTTTGTCACAGTAACTCTTCCTTTTTATAAATTATATGCACTTAGTGCACAATCTACAAAGATGACAAGTTTGTAAAGCATTAACACTTTTTTTTTCCTTTAGCTTTTTGGGCCACACCAAGTGATGCTCAGGGGTTACTCCGAGCTATGCATTCAGAAATTGCTTTTGGCTTGGGGGACCATATGGAACACTGGGGGATAGAACCAAGGTCTGCCCTAGGTTAGTGCATGCAAGGCAAACACCCTACCACTTGTGCCACCGCTCCAGCCCCCAAGTATTAACACTTCTATCTGGGAAATAAAGACCTAACAAAATCTTTCATAGTTTATAGTTTTCTTTCTATCATGGTCATATTCAGTGGTTCTGAATAATACCACAGGGGATGGAAGAGCTTTAATACAGC
>PVKC010036180.1:0-13439 GCA_004027635.1 Crocidura indochinensis
GATGTACATGGAATCTATTATGCTGAGTGAAATAAGTCAGAGGGAGAGAGATAGATGCAGAATAATCTCACTCATATATGGGTTTTAAGGAAAATATAAGTCATTTTTGTAACATTCATCAGTATGAGGGAACTGAAAAGCCTGTACAGAGTACAGGTGGGGGTGGGTTGGGAGGGAGGGAGTTTTGGGGCACTGGTGGTGGGAAAGTTGCATTAGTGAAGGGGGTGTTTAAAAAAGAAGTTAAAGATAAAATAAAAAACAATGAAAAGAAAGAAAAAAAATAAGGCCTCCCAATTCTCATTACAGGCTGTGTTCTTTACACTGACTGTTTAGAAAGAGGAGGTACAGTGAATGCACCCCATAGAAAATGAAAAATAATAAAAAATAATATAAAAAAGAAAAAGGAAGAGAAGAAATAAAATTAAAAAGAAAGAAAAGAAAGAAGTGGAGTGGCAAGCAAATTTGTGAAAATCATAATCTCCAATAAAGAAATTAACACAATTAAAGGTTTCCAGTTGTAAAACATTCTAATGAATGACCAGAGAGTTAGTTCAATAGATCAGTGATTTGCTTTGTACCAGACCAATTGTAGTAGAATACCAAACTCCACCAGGAGTGATCCTGAAAAACAGAAATAGAAGTAATCCCTGAACACTGCAAGGTGTGAGTGAAACTCCACCCCTACTCCAAAGACACACCAAAAGGAGAATTCTAACAGATAAAGAAAATCTGGGCTCCTAAAGATCAATAAGTGTATCTTCAAATAGAATTCCATGGACATAATTGAAAATTATAGAGTGAAATTAGAGCCTTTGTCAATTTCATTCCTAATCTGACATACTTCCCACTCTTATGAATATACTTTAATTTTAATTTAAAATGTAGTGAAGTAAAGTAGCTTTTATTCAAAGAAATTTAGAGATGTGATGGGAAAGAATGAGAGATCTATTCATTAGAAAATCAGAACCATTATTTATTTTAAATAATCAAATATAATCCATGCTAGTATTAAATACTGATCCAGAAATAAACCCATTTACATATCAATAATATAGAGGAACAAAGAATTGAGTTAGAATTCATAATATCAATTCTCAGTGATATCCCCAGCTATAGAACCTTTGTCAAACATTTTATTCAGTGGATACTTTGACATATATGAGCTGATATCTGTTGGCAGGGGGACTTCAAAAGAAAGGACGAGATTAGTGTGTGGAGTATAAATAACATGCATGAATTCCTGGGCACTCAGTAGCTCATGAAAAACAAAAGCCTTTGTGATATATAGTGCCCCTCATCTGGGACCATAGGGCAGTCATAAATGCCGCAGAATGACAAATGATTGGAAAATATCTAAGCTTAGACTTAGATTATGTCAAACTCCTGAGCTTCAGCAAAGTGGAGACAAGGATGGGAAGGAGTTGATTAGAAATATAGAATGGGGGCCGGGCGGTGGCGCTGGAGGTAAGGTGCCTGCGCTAACCAGGACCGACCACGGTTCGATCCCCCGGTTCCCCATATGGTCCCCCGTTCCTGCCAGGAGCGACTTCTGAGTGAATAGCCAGGAGTAACCCTTGAGCATCACCGGGAGTGGCCCAAAAACCAAAAAAAGAAAAAAAAAAGAAATATAGAATGACAGAAGGTCTTTCACTGCCAGCAAGGTTAACTATTCACTACTCTTTCATCACATTCATGTACCAGCATCCTTCAAAGGACAGCTTTGCACAAGATGTCCATCATTACATTATACTTTGCTCATTCTGTTCCTCTCCTAGAATTCTCTCCTTGTTACAATGAGCAGAGACTTCTTTTGCTTTAAGGTTTATTTTAAATGTTAAGATTCAGTTCACCTTTCCTGGGAAGCTGTTCCTACTTCATTTTTCAATTTTCATCATCTGTATTCTACTTTCCTATATATTCCATATACATTTCCTCACTGCACTTCTAATATAGAAATAAACATGATTATAATTGTCTTTTTGGGTCACACTGACAGTGCTCAGGGGTTACTCCTGGCTCCATGCTCAGAAATTGCTCCTGGCAGGCACGGGGGACCATATGGGGCACCGGAATTCGAACCATGACCTTTTGCATGAAAGGCAAACGCCTTACCTCCATGTTATCTCCCGGGCCCAATTATAATTGTCTTTATAGCTGTTTTCTCTGCTAGACTCTAGCCTCCTGGAGTCAGAAATCTGGTTGTTATTTTTCTTTTCTTTTTTAAATCCTAAATGCAATCCTAAATACAATCTCACACCGGTGGTTCTCAAATGTTAGCATCCTAAAGTTTCTAAATGAGCAGGTAGATGGCAGATCAAAAAACTAACATTCATAAAAGTTCCCAGATTACTAATTTGAGGAAAACTGGAGAACCCCTGCTATGTGTTATAGTTAGTTTCTAAATATATAATATATTTTAAATGTTAAGATTGACTAGATGCTTATGAAAACATATTTTAGAGAAACCTAGGGCTTCCTTAGCTAGAAGACTTCAAACAAGTGATGTAAGCTCCTGAGTCTCACTCAGTCTTCTTACCTAAAAAATAATGAATCTTGGGGCTTGAGAGTTATTAGGGGAATTATGTCACATGCCTTGCTTACTGTCAGTACTGGTTCCATCTGGTGGTGCTTGGAGGACTTTATGGGATGCTGGAATTGAACCCAGGTTGGCATATCACACCCACCAACCATAAGATCTGGATTTTCTTTTACTGAAACAGATGAGGAAAAGCAGTCATGTATAATGGAGAGAATTTGTTGGGATTATTTTAGTTTTTATTGCTTGGACTTGTTGATTTTTTTTAAAATATCAAACGTGATTCATCTATACCCCCCTCAGTGAATTGCTGGAAGAACTGAGTCTGGTGGGTTTTTTTTCCACTAGGATTCACCACTAAAACCCTCTCATTAATATATAATCAACTTCTACTGATCTGTTCCCAGGCTTCCTTCCAGAGCAGCTGTTTCTCCCTGTGCTGTGATTTAAACTCTGTTAACAGTGATAAAAACAGATTTGTGTTGCTGCTTTTCTCATTAACCTTATTATAGAGCTTTTCTCCCAAGATAGACATTTGTAAAAATATACCATATTTATAAAAGAGTGAAAAAATTTTAGCCTCGGTTGGCTTGATATTCTTCAACCCCTGGGTAAAGAGCAAATGCTTTTGTCAATCTTCAAATTATATGTTTGATAGAAACATTATCCATAGGTAATTATGGCTTTGATTTTTCCCTGAGTGAAGAAACAAATATTTCAGAAAAAAAGTAACATCTTAGAACATTGCACCCTTATTACAAAGTTAGTAATTTGTGACCAATATGTTACTTGTTCATTTAGATTCCACACGGTCCTATTTTACAGGCAGAAACAGTAATGCTCAAAATGGTAAATAAGCACTTTAATTAAGACAGTACAGGTGATAAAGGAAAGAAATTTATACCTTGATTCCAAAGGCACAAGACTTATGACGTTTATGTTGCTACTTAGAGTTGGATTTACATAGAATTTATTTGGAAGTCTCTCAAAAAACAGATTCAAGTTCAGAGGGACTAACGTTCTGCTTCTCAGAAATCTCAGGTAAAAATCAATGATTCTGCTTCTCGAAATCCCAGGTATGAATCAATTCTATTCAAAACGAGTACTTCATTTACACACAAAAAAGTCTTTGAATCTATCCATTGCCACATTTCTGCTTAACACAAAGAATTTTTTTCTCTTGCACTAAGTCGTCATTTAATTAATCATGCATCCCATTCATCGAAGTTTTCAATCATTTATTTTTTTCTTTTGTTTTTTTGGGCCACATCTGGAGAAGATGCTCAGGGGTTACTCCTGGTTATGCACTCAGAAATTGCTTCTGGATTGAGGGACCATATGGGATGCCAGGAGATCAAACCATGGTCCATTCTAGGTCAGCGCATGCAAGGCAAATATGCTACCTGCTTGTGCCACTGCACTGTCCCTGAATTATCTTTTTAACCTTATAATTTTATTAGACCCACATTACTGAATTGCCTGTTCTGTGGAAAGCTTCGTTCTAGACCCTGAATTGGAGAGATACAAAGCTATTGATTAAAAATAATACTGGTTGGTACTTTATGATCAAATCCTCTATTTGCCTGAGATTGAGAACATTCTGAATTAGGAATGTTTCGTTTCAAAACTTAAACTAACTTGGACCTGAGGGATAGCACAGTGGTAGGGCATTTGTCTTGCACCAGCTGACCTGGATTTGATCCTCAGCATCCCATATGGTCCTCCAATTCTACCAGGAGTAATTTCTGAGCACAGAGCCAGGAGTAATCCCTGAGCACCACCAGCTATGGCCCCAAAACAGACAAACAGAAAACAAAATACTGGAAATGCCAAAAGTATGAGAAAATGTGTTGGTAAGTCTACTGGCAATCATGAAATTTGTAAATAGCTAATTCTTTCTGCATCTTGAGATCAGGACTGTTGCCAATGCCCTCTTTCCTCTCCTGTGACTTTGAATTCAGGCAATTTTGAGTTTTCAAATAGCTTGCTAGTGGTTCTTCTCCTATTTATCTCCTGATTGGTCCCACTACCAAAGGTATAATTAACTACAAAATCAAAGGGAGGACTATAATAAATAGCTTTTAACCTAGCCTGGGAAAAACAGTTGTCAGTGGTTCATATAGACATGATGCAGTTGAGTAGAATCCTGCTATGGTTTTCCCAAATGCAATTTTGAAACTGTCTTCCCTGCCCTCTGTCTTGTCCTTTATTTTTTAGATAGAAATCATGTCTAGGTCTGGCATCACTTTCAGCCTTGTTACATCCTTCATATGCCAACAGCTATTTGTATTCAAACTGTTCTGGAGCAGCTAAACTTTGTTTACATATTTCAACTTTGAGGGGAATCAGCCTCAGGCAGATTTGTTCTTTGATTGGATTTTCCTGGCTAAGTTTCTGCCTTCAGGCTGCTTCAGGCTGCACACAGCCTGACCTAGCCATAGGTAGGAAAACAGGTGCAGAAATGCAGATGATGAAAAAAAAACTGTTTTAGGTTTACAGCAGCTTGAAATGTGGACAGAATTCTGAAATGTGCTCAGGTAACACATTTGAAAACGTCTATCCACATTTTGCTGCCTCTTCACCTCCCAATACCTACTCACTGAACTGGACCCATTGAAGTATACTGATTGCATGCAGACCCTAAAAATAGAGTATGTGTGAAAATGGTTGTAGCTTGGCCTGCACATTAGTAGCAGATGTTTTCAAAGAGAATTGATGGTATCCCAGTCCTAGTGCAATCTGGCCACAATCTGTCTTTCCAGGCGCAAAATTTGTATGTGTTGTGCTCAGCCCCATAGAATAATTTTCCAAAACCTATTAAACCTTTTCATGCCCCTTTTCCTCTTGGCATTTGCTTTGGAATTGGAATTTCTTTGCATGCTCAGTGTCTACTTTTGTTTTTTAAAGAAAAAAATGGATATTGTTCAGATGATAGATCCAAGCCTTCCTAGGCAAAAAACAAGCAATTATTTATTCATTATTCATGCTTCTTTGCTCCTTATAAATCACAGGCTCCAACAGAACGTAAAACTTTGGAACTTGTACTTACTAAGGTATGTGTATAAACTGAAAGAGACATGGCATGGCAATAAAACAGCACATTAACACAAGTATGTATGACTATTTGTGGGCTGCTTATAGTTTACTTCCGAAGACTCCCTGGAAGTTGACATTCATTTTCTCCTAAATCTCATGGCCGAGATTATAGTGATTCACAATTTTGCCTCTCTAGTTTTTGTTTCTTCTTTTTTTCTTCTTCTATAAAATCTTTATTTAAGCACCATGTATGCAAGCATGATTGTAGTTGGGTTTCAGTCATAAATAGAATACCTCCTTTCACCAGTACAACATTCCCACCAATGCCACCCACCTCTGCCTGTATTCGAGACAGGCATTCTACTTCTCTCACTCATTAAGATTGTCATGATAGTTGTCAGTGTAGTTATTTCCCTAACTGCACTCACCACTCAGTGTGATGAGTTTCACATTGTGAGTTGCCCTTCTGGCCCCCATCTCTTGTCTCTGGGAATTATTACCATAATGTCTTAATTTTTCCTAAAACTCATAGATAAATGAGACTATTCTGTGTCTATCTCTCTCCCTCTGACTTAATTTTGTAAGACTTTTCTTCCAACAACAGTAAACCTTGTTCCAGACCACAGTGGGCATACCTGGAGTTCCTTTCAATCACATGAATTTTTTCCTTTACAAATAGTGATAGGCCATGGGGCAGGCTCCTGCTCTGTCCTAGGACAAATGAATAAAAGAATAGTCGGAGGTACCACTATGAAAACAGCTTCCACAGGAGTTAACTGTTAATGCAATGTAGACAGGGACAGGCAAAGGAAAATAACAAGTAGGAGCAAATTCATCATGCTCAATTCACTGCAGTCCTCCCTGTAGTGTTCTCTGCTGGAAGAAATGACCAAGGAAATAAACATACTCAGATAGACTTAAGAGTTTGGAAACAAGAGCTAGCTCTCAGGCACAACGTTTTAGGAGGGACTATTTACACCAGCATAAATCTATATAGGCATCTCAAATCTTTGAGAAATTGCAAAAGTGTGCCTTTTGGCCAAAGCCTATCTTGCTTCTCCTCATGCACACTGCTTTCTTTGCTGATTCAATTATGGACTTATTATTAGTTTTAGAGAATAAGTAAAGTGACACTTTTAAAATATATATTGGTTATTGGTTTCTGGGCAATACCTAGCTATGTTCAGGGGTTATTCCTGACTATGCACTCAGAAATCACTCCTGGCATGCTTCGGGAACCATATGGGATGCCAGAACCGAACTCGGTTCTGTCCCGGGTCAGCAGCCTGTAAAGCAAATGCCCTGTCACTGTCACTGTGTTCATCCCCCAACCCTATTTCCTCAGTATATTTTTAAAAGAATGCACTACCATATTAAAAGTAAATTTGGGGCCGGGTGGTGGCGCTGGAGGTAAGGTGCCTGCGCTAACCTAGGACGAACCTCGGTTCGATCCCCCGGTTCCCCATATGGTCCCCTGTGCCTGCCAGGAGTGACTTCTGAGCGAATAGCCAGGAGTAACCCCTGAGCGTCACTGGGTGTGGCCCAAAAACCAAAAAAAAATATGTAAATTTTAAGTTTCTCCTTGCTTGCAGAAATTCAAAGTGAAAGAAAAATGGATTAATTTATTAAAATGCCTTAATGTAAATATATATTTACATATTTATATATCAACTCCTTACTCAAAATGATTTTTAGGAAAGATATCACTATAGTAACTGTTAGTTCTTCAGGTCAAACAACTAAAGATAGATGGCCACCACTTCACCAACCTGAATTAAAGAAAGCATTGCCATTTTATACAGAGTGACTTGATGTCTGCATTGCTAGAAAGTCTCTAAAAATCCCCCTCTTTTCAGTTAGATGTAGAAAAATTTCTGAAGTTGTCTTAATTTGCATAATCAGTATTCTAAGTTATAAGGTCTCCAGAGAAGTATCTATGAGCAAGGTAAGATTCATATACTGTCTTTTCTATCTTTTACTAGGTCTTTTGCCTAGATAGTTATCTTTCTGGAATGTGTCTGAAATAAGATACAGGCTGAATCCCAAAAGGCAAATTATATATATATATATATATATATATATATATATACCAGTCTCCTAGATAAGAAGCTTTAAACAAACTAAGGGATAAAATTAAATATACAGACTGTTTGGCACCAGGAAACTAAAAAGATCAAAGTCCTTGAGTACCAAAAAAGTAAAGAGGTCATGCTGGCTGCTGCCATGAGAAACTCTGAGCTGGTGGACTTTAACGCTATTGTAAACCCAATGTGCTTCTGAGTCCCAGCATCCTGTTCGATCTATTAAAAATGGGGAGAAGAAATGGACCGACACTTTGACAAGGAAGAAATACAAATGGTCAAAAGACACATGAAAAAATGCTCAACATCACTAATCATCAGGGAGATGCAAATCAAAACAACTATGAGGTACCACCTCACACAACAGAGAATGGCACACATCACAAAGAACGAGAACAGTGTTGGTGGGGATGTGGAGAGAAAAAACACTTATCCACTGCTGGTGGGAATGCCGTGTAGTTCAACCTTTATGGAAAGCGATATGGAGATTCCTCCAGAAACTGGAAATCGAGCTCCCATTCGATCCAGCTATACCACTCTTAGAAATATACCCTAGGAACACAAAAATACAATACAAAAATCCCTTCCTTACACCTATATTTATTGCAGCACTATTTACCATAGCAAGACTCTGGAAACAATCTAGATGCCCTTCAACAGACGAAAGGCTAAAGAAACTGTGGTACATATACAAAATGGAATACTATGCAGCTGTCAGAAGAGATGAAGTCATGAAATTTTCCTACACATGGACGTACATGGAATCTATCATGCTGAGTGAAATAAGTCAGAGAGAGAGAAAAATGCAGAATGGTATCACTCATCTATGGGTTTTAAGAAAAATGAAAGACACTCTTGCAATAATAATAATTTTCAGACACAAAAGAGAAAAGAGCTGGAAGTTCCAACTCACCTCATGAAGTTCACCACAAAGAGTGATGAGTTTAGTTAGAGAAATAACTACATTTTGAACTGTCCTAGTAATGAGAATGTATGAGGGAAATGGAGAGCCTGTCCAGAGTACTGGTGGGGGATGGGTGGGAGGAGGGAGATTTGGGACAATGGTGATGGGAACGTTGCACTGGTGATGGGTGGTGCTCTTTACATGACTGAAACCCAAACACAATTATGTATGTAATCAAGGTGTTAAAATAAAATATAAAAATAAAAAAAAGAAGAATGCTGGATTCTGATCACAGCTGACCATCTTCCAAGCCACTGCCACCTGAACCCAACCAGAAGCATCTGAGGAAGCCACTTGATTGGAAGTGAACTGGCACTGCCTGACAAGGGTTAGCTAGGGGCCTGAGCGTTGGCCCAGCTGTAGTGTGTTTGCCTTGCATGTGGCTGACCTTAGACAGACTGCAGTTTGATCTCTGGTGTCCCATATGGTCCCCCAAGCCAGGAGCAATATCTGAGTGCATAGCCAGGTGTAACCCCTGAGCATCATCAGGTATGGCCCAAAATAAATAAATAAAAAAAGAAGGCCTCTCTGCTCTGCTCTGTGACTATGCGCATATCTTAGTCAATGAAGTCTAGCATGGCATGCAGAAAACATCGCACTACAGATGCAACAATGGGAAAACAATAAAAGTCTGTTGCAAACATGCATAGAGAATAAAGATTGCAGCTCTGATGACCAGAAAAGTGTAAACCACCTCTCAGATAAGGAGTTGAGAGAAGAAATATGGAGAATGTTCATAGAAATCAAAGCCTACATCAAGTTGAATGGACCACAAATAAGAATCAAGAAGATATGAAAATAGAAATCAGAAAACTCCAAACAGAAATAAAAGGACTCTAAAAGTGGTAGGCAAAATGAAAGCCTCACTGGAAAGCCTCTCCAACAGAGTAATAGCAGTTGAGGACTGAAACAGTGAGCTGGAAGAGAGATATGCATAACAACTCCATACAACAAAGGAGAATAAAAAAGAGCCTTAAAACAAATGATCAAACTATAGAAAAATGCTCAAAGAATATGAATAGATTAAAAACAGAAGACTTTGATAAACTTAACTAAAACAATATAAGAATCATTGGAGTCCAAGAGTCCCAGGAAGAAAATCCTAAGAAAGAATCAACAGTCAAGGACATCATTGCAAAGAAACTCCAAGAGCTAAAAAGCTCATGTGAACAAATCATGCATACACAAAAAATACTAGATAAAAAAGATCTAAAAAAAGCACCCTAAGAAACATCATAGTCATAATGATAAATCCCAAAGATAGGAATAAATACTGAAAGCAGCAATATCAAAAGGGAAATTCTATTCCTTCCCTCCCTTTTTTTGGTTTTTGGGTCACACCTGGCAGCGCTCAGGGGTCACTCCTGGCTCCACACTCAGAAATAGCTCCTGGCATGGGGACCATATGGGATGCTGGAATTCGAACCACCATCCTTTTGCATGAAAGGCAAACGCCTTACCTCCATGCTATCTCTTCAGTCCAGGGAAATTATATTCTCAAGACTTACAGCAGATTTGTAACAAGAAATTCTCAAGGCCACAGAGATATAGTGACAAAACTCAACGAAATGAATGCTTCACCTAGCATATAACACCCATCCAGACTTTCTTTCAGTACTGAAGGAAAAATACATGTCTTTATGGATAAACAACAGTTCAGAAACTTTACAGACTCAAAACCAGCCTTAAAAGAAAAACTGAAACATCTACTTTAAGACAAGACAGACCAAAAGATCTCCAAACTCCAACACAAAGATGACACATATATCATGATAATTATCTTTCTCAATGTCAATGGACATAAAACATACTGGCCCATAAAACATACTTCCATAAAATCAAGATGGTAGGAATTGTACATACTACCTTCTCACATCAGAAGGCACTGAAGTTAGAAGTGAACTAAAGGAGCTGTATGGTAGCCCAAGTGGAATAGGATGAAAAAACTTTAACACCTGGAAATTAAACAGCTCACTATTGAATAAACATTGAGTGGATCAGAGATAAAAATCGAAGAGGCAAGCAAACAATTCCTAGAAAAAAATAAGAATGAAGACACAAATTATCAGAATCTGTTGGAAATAACTAAAGTGGTACAAAAGCAAAATATATAGCTTTGCAAGCATTCTTCAGAAAGGAAAGGGGGGCTTACATAAATAACTTAATGACACAACATATAAAATTAGGAAATGATCAACAAAATGAACCAAACTTAGGTAAATGTAAGAAAATAACAAAGCTTAGAGCAGAAATCAATGAAGTAGAAATCAAAAAAACAATCTGAAAAATCAACAAAACCAAAACTATATACCAATATCCCCGATGAACACAGATGCAAAGATCTTCAACAAAATCCTGGCAAATAAAATCCAACACATCATAAAGAAGGTCATATTCCATGATCAACTAGGTTTTATTCCAGAATGCAAGGATGGCTTAACATACATAAATCAATCAACATAAAACAACAAATCAACAAATGAAAAAATAAAAACCATATTATCTATCAATGGATGCATAGAAAGCATTTGATAAGGTCCAATACCCATTTATGATATAAAAAAAAACTCAACAGGATGTAAATGGAAGAAACTTTTGTCAATATAGTCAAGGCCATCAACAACAAATAATTACTCTCAATGGATATTAAACTAAAAGCCTTTTCTCTAAAGTCTGGTACAAGAAAAGGCTGCCCTCTCTCACCACTTCTATTCAACATAATGATATACATCTTGACATAGAAATGAGGCAAGTCAAAGATATCAAGGGCATCCAGATAGAAAAGGAAGAAATAAGCTTTCACTGTTTGCAGATAGCATGCTATTATATTTAGAAAACCCTAAAGACTCTAGAAACAATATATTCATACAGTAAAGTGGCAGGCTACAAAATCAACACACAAAAATCAGTGACCTCCTTATGCACAAAAATTGACAGAGAATCTTCTTTCTGCGGGAGCCAGCCCAGAGACACCAAGGATCATAATCTCTCCAGGAACCACACTCTGTAAGATGTCCCCACCCAACTACTGTTTGGCCTATTCCTGCCGTGTGATTGGGCACCCAGAAACTTTATAAAAGACTGCTGCCCTGCTCTCTGTCTTCTTTCTGTGGGAGCCAGCCCAGAGACACCAAGGATCATAATCTCTCCAGGACCCACATCCGAGGAGTGCAGCTGCAGAGTGAAGCTTATCTTTTAACTCCTGAACCCCACTTCTTCACATTGTAAAAAGCAATTTAGAACCTTAACAATGGAGAAATTTTGCAGTACAGCCCGTGTTTAAAGAATCAAGATGGCTGCTCTAATAATTTGAAAAGTACCAAACAGTTAGGTATCCTCTTAAATAGATGTTTAGAAGATGTTCAGGGATCTCAAAAAGCACTGATACACTTGAGTAGAGCACAAATAAGCATCAAGAGGATTTGATGATTGAAATTATAATTTTTTTTCACTAAATAACAGGTTTGAAAAACTCAGCTTATGAATTGAAAACCTCAATGGAATACCTCTCCACTGGAGTAACGGCAGCTGCAAATGGGGTCAGTGAGCCAGAGGATGAGATGCAAAAGAACTCCATACAACAGAAGAGATTGGAAGAGAACTTTAAAGCAAATGACCAGACAATATCTAAACTACTCACAGAATGTGAATCAATTAAAATAGAAGTTTTTGAGAAACTCAACAGAATCAACATAGGAATCAATAAAGTCCCAGAAACCCAGAACAAGAATAATAAATGGAGTTGGAGGAAAAGTGAGAACAGAAAGAGGTGGAAGAAGAATTTTAAGAAGAAAGGGAGAAGAAGAATAGTAAGAAAAATAAGGCAAAGAAGAGTAATAATAAGGCAAAGAGGAGTAAGAATATTGTGAAAAATAGTAAGAAGAGAAGAAAGATGAAAAGGATTAATCCTTTTCTTCTGAAAAACAAGAGGAGGAGGGAGAGTATGAAGAAGGCAAAGAATAGTAAGAAAAGAAGAAAAAGAAGAGGAGAAAGAAGAGGGAGAAGAATAAAAGGAGGAATAAAAGTAGGAGGAAAAAGAAAAAGAAGGGGAAGAAGACAAAGAAGAGAAAAAAGACAAGAAAAGAGGAAGGGGCAGACTTTTGGGGGCTTCGCCCACCTTGCTCCAACCTGGGATCTTTGCTCTTCTTTGACCTTCGTCCCCTGACAGCTTGCCTCGGTTGAGGTGAGTGCTTCAGGGTCGTAGTTGCGGATAAAGCTGACTCTGTTGGGCCCCCTGTATTCGGTGGACATTTTTGGGCCTAGTCCAGCTTCCTTCAACCTGGGAACTGTGACCTGGCTCTGGAGATAATCCCCAGAGGGCGTGCCTCGGCTGAGGTGTGTCTTTTGGGCCGGAGAGGGGATAAGAGAGACTCTGCTGAGCCCCTGAAGCTCGGCAGACTTTTGGGGGCTTCCCCCACCTTGCTCCAACCTGGGATCTTTGCTCTTCTTTGACCTTCGTCCCCTGACAGCTTGCCTCGGTTGAGGTGAGTGCTTCAGGGTCGTAGTTGCGGATAAAGCTGACTCTGCTGGGCTCCTTAATCCCACCTAAAAGTGGTCGAAGCAGCGGCCGCGGCTCGCACTCCAACTGCCCAATGAATACCACCACAACACGTAGAAAAACCAACTGCACAAGCGTGACAACGGGGAAACTACGTAGAGCAACATCACCCATAGAGAATGAAAATGGAAACTCTGATGACCTGACAATGACCAACAACCTAAGCAGTCTTTCAGAAATGGAGTTTAGAGAAGAAATAGTGAGGATGTTCACAGAGCTCAAAGAAAGTATGGATCAGAACACTAATAAAAATCAAGAGATTAT
>PVKC010036181.1:0-13302 GCA_004027635.1 Crocidura indochinensis
GTAGAAGAATTCTTCCCAGGCATATCAACTGTTTCTTTAAATGTTCATAACCAAGTTGTCCAAGATTTGCTGCAGCAATTACAAGCCCTTCTGCAAAAACATTGCGAGTCAATATTTATCACTCATGTTAGAACCATTCTGGACTTCCAGGACTGATGGCTTTAGGAAATGAAATTGCTGATCATTTGGCCATGAAAATATTTAAGTCACCTGCATAAGAACATGCAGTGCTTCCTACAAATGCCATCTTTTGCATGTCAACTATCATAGTTCATGGAAACAAGCCAGAAAACAGTTGACACATGTACCATTTGTGCTCCTTTGAATAAAAGAACACATATAGCTGGGATCAACCCCTGAGGATTACATATTAATGAATTGTGGAAAATGAATATTACACATGTTGACTATTTTCCCCAAAGACACCCCATTTTCATGGGGTGTTGGATACATATTTCTATTTTATATAGGGAGTTCCAATGACTTCAGAACGAACTAAAACAGTTTGCACCATCACGCTTCAGAGCTTCTTTGTTATAGGTGTTTCCCAATCCATAAAGACAGACAATGGCCAAGTCTATACCAGTAAAAATTTTCAAACATTTTGTAAGGAATGGCAAATCAGACATCTTACAGGCATCCCATATAATCCACAAGAACAAGCCATAATTAAAAGTGTACAGAACTCTAAATATTCTATTATTAAAATATAGGAAAAAGGGGATGTTGACCACATAAATTTTGTTCTTAACATTATTTTCCCAAAACTTCTAAAATTTAACCCATGGGGAGCCTTATACAGCTTCAGAAAAACACTTTAAAGAAGATAGATATTCAGGTGCAAAAAAGCATTGAATTAACTATTTGGGTAAAAATGGATAATGAATAGATTTGTGGCAATCTCCTACATTGAGGAAAAGGATATCCTTATCCTTCTACAATTGACAATCCTGCCAAAAAAATTGGGTCTCACTATGCCTTGTCAGAAGCAGGATTCTCAGAAATGAAAAATCTCAGTACCAAACACATAATAAAAGTGTAAACCTTCCCTCAGAAAATACAAAGATTATTCCAAAAACGTAGGCAGGAAACAAACTGTGACTTCAACAGGTAACCAAAATAATAAGCCGACACCACACTATGAGGCAGAGACTATTGGTATTGAAATGACCAGTTCCAGAAGCTTGATGCTGTTGATGAGAGAACTGGCCCTGCTCTCATCAATCTTCATAACTTAGGGAATATTTGATACATGGAATCAGTGCTATACTACCTGTATAATATTCCCAGTTTGACTGATTACTTTTACCAGAACCATTAAAAGAAGGACATTAAATATGGAACATATTAAAAACTAAGAGGAGTTATTATCCATGATGGATTAAGACTCAATAATTTCTTGCTACTGGGGGCCTTCCACTCTGAACATTTGCCTTGGTGACTTGACTTGGACATGGTAAATTGCCCCTCACCTAGGAACCAGCATGGTTCTCTACACCTACACCAGGAATCTGCCATTCACTAGAACAGACCCTTGATCTGTAGCAACTGGCCAAAATCTAGTCTCTCCTCGGTATATCTAGAAAAGTTCTGGAAAGCAAAAATTCTCCTAACACTGAAGAGGAATGGGACAGACCCCTTTCTAACAGAACACTCCTACAGAGGACGAGAGGCTCAATGACACCTTATGGCTCAAATTGTGTTTGAGGAGAACCTTTCCTGGAACTTAAAGAAATACTATGGGGTTAACCAAACTACTGTGCCTGGAGCCTGCAGATGGCACTAAGGCAGGATGCGTCATGGGTAGGGATACCCTGTTTTTAAGCCAAAAAGTATTTTTATTAATTTTTCTCAACTTTTTCTGTGTCTATTCAAAATATTGCCAACATTTATCATTAGGAGGATATGTCATAGTCTTAGAATCATGGGATGTGAATTATTTTGTTTTTGTATAAAGTCATTTAGGAAGAGATGTTGGGTTAGTGATCCTACACTAATCAATATTTGTACACCACCCTAGGATGTGATCTGGTGGTGGGATTTTGGATTACTCTCTACCTGGTATTCCTTTCCCACTCTAGGGTGGGGCTTGTTTCTTGTTAATAAAAGCAGGAATCCGAGGAAGGCAGCGGCTCATACTTTGGTCTTCTTCCACTGAGATGCATTCCATTTTAGGAGATGAAAGCTTGGGTGGTTGAATTCCTTCCTTGAATGCTGAATTTCTTGAACCCCCCAATTTTTTTTTTTTTGGTTTTTGTGCCACACCCAGTGATATTCAGGAGTTAATCCTGGCGATGCACTCAGAAGTCACTCCTGGCTTGGGTGGTCCATATGGGATTCTGGGACATCAAACTGTGGTCTGTTCTAGGCTAGTTCTGGCAGGCAGATACTTTACCTCTAGCATCAACGCGCCAGCCCCTGAACCCATTCTTATACCTCTTCATTGGGTGAATCATTTCACAAGCCAATGTTTGCTTCTAGGCCTTCGTCACCATATTCTCATTTTGGAACCATAGGCAGGCCCCACTAACATTTTGTATAATGAATTTGAAGATTCATCAATAAGAATGAAAAATACTATAAATGCAGTCAACAATGAATGAATCATCAAAATTTTGAATGAATGAAACTAGACATTTATAAATATGTTCTGCACTTTTCCTTTATGTTAAACCATAAAGGAAATAATGTGAATGGGGTTGTTTTCTTTTTTTTGGGGGGGTAACACCCAGCAGTGCTCAGGGGTTACTACTGGCTCCATACTCAGAAATCGCTCCTGGCAGGCACGGGGGACCAGATGGGGCACCGGGATTCAAACCGGTGACCTTTTGCATGAATTTAGAGGGAAGGCTTTTAGTTTTTCTATATTGAGGAGAATATTTGCCATTGACTTGAGGTAGATTTCTTTAACTAGATTGAGAAAATTCCTATCTTGCTGAGAGTTTTTATCAAGAATGGGTGTTGGACCTTATCAAATGCTTTCTCTGCATCTAATGATATGACCATATTATTTTTATTTTTCTTGCTGTTGATGCTGTGTATTATGTTGATAGATTTATGAACGCCTTACCTCCATGCTATCTCCCAGGCCCCGGGTTGTTTTCTTAATGTCCATTTCTTCCCTATCATTATTGGTGTATAAAAAGGCCATTGATTTTTGTGTGTTAATTTTGTAGCCTGCCACATTGTTTTATGAATCTATTGTTTCTAGAAGCATTTTGGTAAAGTCTTTAGGGTTTTCTATATAGAGAATCATGTCATCTGCAAACAGAGAGAGCTTGACTTCTTCATTTCCTATCTGGACTCCCTTGATATGTTTTTCTTGCCTAATCACTATAGCAAGTACTTCCAGTGCTATGTGGAATGGGAGTGGTGAGAGAGGACAGCCTTGTCTTGTACTAGAATTTAGAGGGAAGGCTTTTAGTTTTTCTATATTGAGGAGAATATTTGCCATTGACTTGAGGTAGATTTCTTTAACTAGATTGAGAAAATTCCTATCTTGCTGAGAGTTTTTATCAAGAATGGGTGTTGGACCTTATCAAATGCTTTCTCTGCATCTAATGATATGACCATGTTATTTTTATTTTTCTTGCTGTTGATGCTGTGTATTATGTTGATAGATTTATGAACGTTAAACCATGCTTGCATTCCTAAGATATAACCTACTTTATTGAAGTGGATGATCTTCTTAATGAGGTATTGGATTCTATTTGTCAGGATTTTGTTGAGGATCTTTGCATCTGTGTACATCAAGGATATTGGCCTGTAATTTTCTTTTTGGGGAGCATCTCTGTCTGGTTTAGGTATCAAGGTGATGTTGACTTCATAAAAGCTATTTGGAAGTCTTCACGTTTTTTCGATTACACGAAATCATTAGTGCTGCAGAAACTCAAATATTTTGGAGTCTACTTGACTAAATATGTGAAGGACATATACAAAGAAAACTATAAAACTCTGCTCCAAGAAAAAGGGGGGACACCAGCAAATGGATATACACACTCTGCTCATAGATTGGCAGGATTAACAAAACTAAAATGGTAATACTTCCCAAAGCATTTTACAGATTTAATGTGATCCCTCTAAAGATACACATTATTTCTTCAAAGTGGAACAAACACTCCTAAAATTCATTTGGAACAATAAACACCCTCGAAGAGCTAAAGTGATCATTGGGAAAAGGAATATGGAAGGCATTACTTTCCCCAATTTTATACTGTACTACAAAACAATAGTTATCAAAACAGCATGGTATTGGAATAAAGACAGACCCTCAGATCAATGGATTTGGCTTGAGTAATCAGAGAATGCTCCCCAGATATAAAGTCATCTAGTTTTTGATAAAGAAGCAAGAAATTTCAAATGGAGCAAGAAAAGCCTCTTCAACAAGTGGTATTGGCACAACTGCTTAGCACTTCAAAAAAAAAACCGAACTCAGATCCCCAGCTAACGTCATGCACAAAGGTCAAATCCAAATGAATTAAAGACCTTGATATCAGATCTGAAACCATAAGGAATATATAACAACATGTAGGTAAAACACTCTATGACATTGAGACTAAAGGCACCTTTAAGAAGGAAACAGTACTCTCCAAACAAGTGGAAGCAGAGATAAAAGATGTTAATATATTAATTTTAGAAACCTCTGTACCTCAAATGATATAGTGCCCAGAATACAAGAGCTACCCACTGAGTGGGAGAAATTATTAACCCAATACCCATCAGCTAAGAGGCTAATATCCAAAATATACAAGGCTCTGACAGAACTTTCCCAGAAAAAAATATAATCCCATCAAAAATGGGGGGAAGAAATGAACACACATTTTGCCAAAGAAGAAATACAAGTGTCCAAAAGGTACATGAAAAATGCTCCACATCCCTGACCATCAGAGAGATACAAATCAAAACAACTATGAGGTACCATCTCACACCACAGAGATTGGCACACATCACAAAGAATGTGAACAAGCAGTTCTGGCAGGGATGTGGAGAGAAAGAAACTCCTTTCACAGATGGTGGGAATGCTGTCTAGTCCAACCTTTACAGACGTGATAAGAACATTCCTCCAAAAACTGGAAATTGAGCTAGAGATATACCCTACAGACACTAAAGTACCATTCAAAATAATGTTTTTCACACAAATACTAATTGTAGCACTATTTACCATAGCAAGACTCTGGAAACAACCAAGATGCTCTTTAACAAATGAATGGCTATAAAAACTGTGGTACATATACACAATGGACTATTATGCAGCTGTCAGGAGATAAAGTCATTAAATTTTCCTGTACATGGATGTACATGGAATCTATTATGCTGAGTGAAATAAGACAGAGATAAACATAGAATAGTCTCCCTTATCTATGGGTTTTAAGATAAATAAAAGACATTTTTCAATAATTCCAGGAGAATAAAGAGGAGGGTTCAAGGTCAAGCTCACAACATGAATCTCACCAAAAACAGTGATGAGTACAATTAGAGAAATAACTACAATGAGAACATTCAAAACTCTGTAATCAAATGAGGGAAGTAGAAAGCCTGTCTCAGAGTGCAGGTTGGGATGGAGTGGGGAGAAAACAGATTTGGGATTTTGGTGTGGGAAATCTTGCACTGGTGAAGGGGAGTGTTCTCTACATGGCTGAAACCCAAATACAATCGTATTTGTAATCAAGGTATTTAAGTAAAGGTTTTAATTTAAAAAACATAATGGAAAAAAAAACATAATGGAAATAGTAGTTGAAGAGAAAAAACTGGAGGCTTTTTTGTGTGGGATGGTGATATTTTATTTCTTCATATCTCTACTTTTTATATGGGTATGCTCAATTAGTGAAACTTTATTCGTTTTATAATATTCTTATGATTTAAGCACTTTCAAGTATATATCTGTACTTTATTGTTGAAAGGTTAACATCAGAAGTATTCTCTAAAATTATTGTAAAGTAACAAGGTCACATACCTATTAGAATGAAAGTGATTTTTTTAGCAGTAACAGCATGTCAGATTAAGGAAAGAGGAAGGAGAAAGATCTAGTATCTTCCTTGTTCCATGAAGTTTTCATTTGTTTGAATCCTGTTTGAAGTAGGCAGCATGCATGACATTAAGATGACAAAACTGTAAGCAAAGAGATTACTGTAAGTTATTGCCCAACTTTAGCATTACTAAGAGTCATATCCAGGAATTCAACATAGAATTAGGATAATTCTACAGTTCATATCCCTGCTCTGAGGTAGACTCATGACAGTAATGTGCCACCACTACTTTGTTGCTGCTTTGAGAAACTTTGACCCATCTTGATTATCATATTAGTGATTACAAAAGTGATCCATTCTACCCAGATATTTTCTTGAGGAACGGAGTCATTGAAACTGACTGTGCTTACCTTATTTGATGAGTTGTCAAAGTGGTCCTGATCTGGGGAGGCAAAGGAAGAGTCACCATCATAGAATATTCAGCTGTCTATCACCTTTCTAGCTCAAGGGGTGGACAGGTGAGGTGGTGACTTAAAATCCACTAAGGAATTTTCTTCCTTAAGTCTTTGGTGAATCCCCAGATGTTAGTACAAAAGGCATAAAGCAGAGAAGACCTCGTTTCCTGTTTGATTCCTTTTAGTTCCATTCTTGATTTTTATCTAAGTGTGTTTCTCCGCAAAGAAGCTCTAATGACAAAGAGGGGCACTGAGGCCTACAGCACCCAGAGTGAGCACCCTAGGACAGGAAAAATCTCACCCAATGAGAATGCCCAGGTCAGTAAAAGAGGCACGAGGAGAGAAGTAAGGATGAAGAAATGTCTCCTGGAAACATGCCATGTTACTCCAGCCAGCCTGGCCTAGACTGAGCAAGTCTCTCCTGGAGCTCTCACAATGGGATCTATTAGTTATGTATCTGAAACTTCCAAAAATGTTTGGGAGTCTAGGGTTCCTGTTAGGGCAAGGCACATGGGACACATTAACCCTCATAGGATGAATGCTATACTTACTGTAGTTGGAGGCTGAGAGTTTGTTTTCTGTGAGGTGGCAGGGGTAGTTTGCCATAAATAAATATCAGACACTGTGACTGCTATTCTTAATCATGCACTTTTGTTCCTTGAATTTGGAAGGACACTGTCAGCAGCTGCTTCACTATGGCTCTATTGAGTTATTTAAACTTGAGTGATGGTGGTATTAGAGACTACTTCCACCTACCCATGATCACTTCTAGTGTATTTATTCTTTATTAGTTCCTTCAATTTGTAATTTCTGTCTCCATTCTTTGTCTTTTTGAAGGTAGATACTTCTGCACCACCCCTCACTCTACTTAAGACTCAATAGGTCTTGGACAATTTTTACTTTTTCATAGGTTTTCTTTCTGTCCTTTCCCTCCTTCCTCCTGCTACAATAATCAGCATTGTACAAAGCCACATAAATTGATTTCTCTTGCTTTTCCTTTGCTTTCATTTGTTTCTTTCTTGGACTATGGCACTCTCAGTAGGGGACAAAAGCACACATCTAAATCTCCTCTGTTTAAACCATATGGGAAGGGGAATAACCATAAGAGATAGTGGGACACAGGAAGCATGGGGATAGGGAAGAAGAGCCTCAGCGGCAGTTCATGCTGAGAAGCAAGGATTCAGGTAGAAATAAATCCAAGTCCAGAGGCAGAAGTACAGACTCTTTTCTTCTCCCAAGCATGGAGGCAAGAATAAAGGGAAGGGCAACAAGAAAACAGGCCATCATACCCTCTAGCATATCTGACATAAAGAAAGTACACCATCGCTGCTATCAGAACTGTTGCAGACAGGACTGCAATCACGATGCCAGCAATTGCTCCTGAAGAGAGGCCAGGATTATCTGCTATGGAAAGAGAAGGAAGAATGAGTGGAGGAGTCATTATTTTACAATGGGCATGCCCTGGAAATGCCCTTCAACTTGGAGCAATCTCTAATAGTTCCTTGGAGGAATTTCTGTGAAAGTTTTCCTGTTGTATTTTTAAATATTTATTTTCTTTCTATTTCTCTCACTGTATAGGTTGGTAATCAGACTTGATTTCTGCACTTAGTTAATTTTGAAGACTTTAGAAATGTGAAAAAGACTAATTTTTCATTTTATATCTTCCATTTTTTTTTGGCTGCATTTTATTTCTGGGTACTTGGTGTAGCAGTCATGAATATGAGCCTCTCAGTGATCCTGTGAGAGGAGGAGCCTCTGGACTTTGCCCTTAAAATCCACCACCTCTTCTGCACAGAAATCATACTTATCACAGGTTCCTAGTTGGGAAGTAAAAGCAGTTCTGGGGGAAACAGCTTTGGCTTAAGCACCTAGACTCCTTGTCAGTCTTGTTGACAATTAGAGCCCTGTTGCAGTTAAATCCTCTTGTCTTTCTCAAGATCTAATGACTCTCCCTAGGTATTTCCATTCGTGCTCCGCTTACTCACAACAAATTTCCCCCTATACCTTAATGTTTTATCTCATTTTCATAGCATTTTATGGGGTGAATAATCAACATACCAGTCATTAAATATTGCACTTAGTTCCTTCCCTCCCCCAATTCTTTCATATTTACTTTGTAGTCATGTTTTAGTGTTTTGGTTTCTGTATGTTGCCCATCAAAAATTCATTATGTGTTTCTTAATATTCGTTTCTGTTGTCTCCAGAATGATTAAGAATGTAATTGCTATTATAGGTTGCTAATATATACCAGTTTTTCATACTAAACTAATTGTATATATCTCGTTTAAAAGATATAACTTTTTTAGGTAAAGATTGTTACAGATTTGCACATTGAGAAAATGCATTGAGGATTAAACTTTTACTGAGTCACATGGCTAGTAAGAGGTAAATTTGACATGTGACTCTCAGACCACCCAAATTCATGGAGGTTAAAGATAATCATATCATATTTTAGATAACATGTGACCATATTAGATTACATGTATCAAAATTTCCTCTATATTCGAAGGCCATCTTTTTATTTGACTAGATCTGAGGGTCAAAAATTGTTAGTTGTTAATCCTTGCACTGTACTCTGAATTATTTCTGGCAGTGTTCAGGGAACTATATGGGATTCTGGAGATTGAATCTGGTCAGTTATATATGAGATAAGTTCTCTACCCACTGTGATATCTCTCTAATCCCCTAGTTTAGATCATTAAAACATGAAAATTCAAAGCACTAGAAAAGTTAATCAGACAGAGTGATAGTACAGTGGGTGATGCGGTTGCCTTGCACATGGTCAACCCAGGTCAATCCCCAGATTCCAATATGGTTCCTCATGCTTCTCCTGGAGTAATTCTTTGGGGTAGATCCAGGAAGTAACCCCTGAGCATTGCTGGTTGTGGACAAAAAAGGAAAAAATAAAAAAGTTCACAAAGGAGTTCAGGAATATGAACCTTAGAGAAATTAAGAATCTTTATCTTGGGGCCCGGGAGATAGCATGGAGGTAAGGCGTTTGCCTTTCATGCAAAAGGTCATCAGTTCGAATCCCGGTGCCCCATATGTTCCCCCGTGCCTGCCAGGAGCAATTTCTGAGCATGGAGCCAGGAGTAACTCCTGATCACTGCCGGGTGTGACCCCCCCAAAAAAAATAAAAAATAAATAAAAAAAAAGAATCTTTATCTTTTATGAAGGAGGAAGCAGCACTGTCCAAACAAGTGAAAGCAGAGATAAATGGATGGAACTAAGTTAAGCTGGGAAGCTTCTGCACCTCAAAGTAAATAGTGACTAAGATAAAAAGCCACTTATAGAGAGGAGAAACTATTCACTCAATACCTATGAGATAAGGTAAGGAGTTAATATGTAATATGCACAGGTTGACAGAGTTAACAAGAAAATGAATCTAAGCCCATAAAAATGGGTATAAACAGAGCTGGAGCAGTGGTGTAGTGGTAGGGCATTTGCCTTGCATGGAGCTGAACCTAGAGCAAACCGCAGTTAGATCCCTCAGTGTCTCATATGGCCCACCAGGTCAGGAGCAATTTCTGAGCACATAGTCAGGAGTAATCCCTGAACATCACTGGGTTTAGTTCAAAAACCAAACCTGTAAAAATAAAACGGGGGCGGGGGGAGAAACGAACAGGCAATTTTTCAAAGAAGAAATACAAATGACCAAAAGACACATGAAAAAAATGCTCCACATTACTAATCATCAGGAAGATGCAAATCAAAACAATGTGGTACCATCTCATGCCACAGAGACTGGCACACCTAACAAAGAACAAGAACAATCAGTGCTGGCAGGGATGTGAGGAGAACAGAACTCTCATTCATTGTTGGTGGCAATGCTGCCTAGTCTAAACTTTCTAGAAAACAATATGGAGATTAATAGAAAAAAATACAGCTGGAAACCGAGATATGCCAGCTATACCACTCCTAGTATATACACTAGGAACACAAAAATACAATACAAGCATGACTTCTGCACACCTATATTCATTACATTGATAACTACAATAGCCAGAACCTGAACACAAAGCAGATGCCCTTCAACGGATGAATGGCTAAAGACACTGTGGTACATACATACAATGGAATATTATGCAGCCATCAAGAAAGATGAAATTATGGATTTTTCCTATACATGGATGGACATAGAAACAATTATGTGAGTGAAATAAGCCAGAGGGAGAGAGAGACACACACAGAGAATAGTGTCACTTATCTATGGGCTTTAAGAAAAATAAAAGATATAATTGTTATAATCCTTAGAGATAAGGGCCTGAAGGACCTGCTCATGCTATGAAGCTTACCACAGAGAGTGGTAAGTGCAGTTACAGAAATAACTACAAAACAACTACCATGATTATGTTAATGAGTGAGAGAAGTAAAATGTTTGTATGGAATACAGGAAGGTGATGGGAGAGGAGAGAGATTGGGGGCATTGATGGAGGGAATGTTACACTGATGAAAGGGGGGTGTTCCTTTTATGACTGAAACACTACTACAATCATGTTTGCCATTACGGTGTTTAAATAAAGATAATTATTAATTAAAAATACAGCAAATTAGAACAGACATTTCTCCAAAGAAGACATGTAAGTGAAAAATAAGCACATTAAAAATAATGAACACCACCAACTAGTAGGAAAGCATAAATCAAACCCACAATAAGAAATCCCTGCATAATCATTAAGAAGACCATTATACAAAATCCCCCAAAATAAAAACAGAGAACAAGTGTTAGAAGAGATATGGAGAACACTTCTGAATTGCTAGTCTGTAAGTGAAGTACAGCTAATGAAACAAGGTATCTCACTTCATTAAAAAAATTGAGCAAAAGGCTAGAAATTTGGCATAGTAGTAGGGCACATACCTAGCATATTCAAGGTCTTGAGTTTAATCTCTGGTATCACACAAAAACCCTCCCCTTCCTGTACCTCTGGGTTTAGCCCTACTGGTACCCCAAGCTCTGCCAGGTATGGCCCCCAAAAATTGAATGAGTGATTGCTTCAGCAGCACATATACTAAAATTGGAACAATACAGAGAAAATTAGCACGGACTCTTCGCAAGGATGACAAGCAAATTAGTGCAGCGTTCCATGAAAAAAAATTGAATAAGGAATAACCAATAATTCTAATTCTGAATATATAAGCCCAAATATTGAAAGCAAGAATGTGAACAGATTTTTTTTCAGTGCTGAAGATTAAACCTAAGGTCTCACCCATTTCTTGAGTACTGTCTTCTACTGCTGAGTCACATCTCCAGCCACTGGGGAGATGTATGTAAAGATACATATACACCAGAGTTTATAGAAGCATTATTCATAACAATAACAGAAAAGCATTAAACTTTATTGATACTAAATGGTAAGTAAAATAAACACTACTCAAGCTTTGCTTATGACAGGATATATTCTGAGAAATGTGGTAAGTCATATTTGTGACTGTACAATTATGCCCTTACACAGATCTAGATCACAAAAACTACACACTTAGACTCTCTGTTGACCTATTGGGGCCACTGCCATGTAGTCTGTGGTGAATTAGCAACACGTATTTATGTGAAACCAAGAGAATTTTTATTTTTGTTCTGTTTCTGTTTTTAGGCCATACTGTTTTTAGGCAATATTTGGGTTACTCCTTGCTCTGTATTCAGGAATCACTGGAATTATGTGGGGGACCATACATGCCATGCATATATCAAACCTAGGTCGACTGCATGCTAGGCAAACATCCTATCCATTATGCTATTGCTCTGGTTCCACATATAAGAAATTTTTTCAATCTTTTACAAAGGATGAAGTTTTTATATATGCCATAATATGAGTGAACCTTGTGGGAATGATGCTAAGTGAAATAGTCTCACACAGAATGGCAGATGATGAGATCTTCAGAATGGTCAACTTTATAGAAAGTGGAATAGTGGTTACCAGAAAATAAAGTAGGAAGTGGAGATTTATTATGAAATTATAATTTTAGTCGATAGGATGTCAAAGCTCTGGAAATGAATAGTGGCAATGGTTGCACAATAATATGAATAACCATTGTCACCTGAACTGTCCATTTAAAATGGTAAAATTTTACTACATAAACTGGTAGCAGAAAGAAAATAAATGTCTTTTACAAGGTCACAAAGTAAATGTGAGACTTAGAATAAGAAACTAAATATTTTGATTTGAAGACCAAGCTCTTGACATTTTGCCCTTTTGGTATCTATAGTGGTCTATTGCCCCTATGATTTCCCCCATGTCATACTCCACTATAGAGTATCTCTCCAGTCACATAATTGTCATCTACAGTCTGATTCGGGTACTTCTGCAGAAACTGACAGGATTGGACACCTCACATTGATAGTTCCCCCACTCCATCAACCCCCCCTACCACCTGTCTTTGGTCCTACTCCTTCCGTCACAAGATTTAACAACAGGGGTCTCCTCTACTATTATTCCATAACTCTCCTTTTTGGGGGGTCTGTTCTTCAGTTTGTCAGCTGGACTAGTGCCACACAATATTATACAGCTGAGACTAGAGCACTGCTTAGAGGAGTCTCAAGCCCTCATTCCTTTCTGCGCAGCTTGGCCTAAGAAAAGCTCCAGTCTCAGTTGGTGGCATGATTGGAGGCTCAAAATAGACACAGGATGATCCACTTTCATGTGCTCCCAATTCTATCTCTGAGAGAATCAGAGCAGAATCTGGATAAAGCAGAATGCAGGCCCTGTCCTGCTCAAGGGCCCTGAGAGGTGATCTCATCCTTTCCTTTGGGGAATGGGTCAAAGTTGACTATTTTCCTTATAGCAAAAGGAGCAGGTATCAGGAAATGGGGTCAGAGGTACTTGTTGAGACAAAAAGAACAGCTGGACATTAGATTCCTCTGTAAATTGTCCCTCTCTAGGGGC